>NDGM011237083.1:6909-18063 GCA_002564305.1 Octomys mimax | reverse complement strand
TAAACTCAGGCCCTTGCGCTTGCCAGGGAAGTGCTTATTCTACTGAGCTATCTCCCCAGCCCTTCTCAGTGGTTTTACTACTTACCTTTATTGTTTCTGATGTTCCGTAAGATCTTTAAAAATTGTATTTGTGGAAAATGTTTAAATGATTTTATTGATACAGTGGTAGATTAATAGACCTGTAACACCCACACCTGCTTGAAAGAATATGTTGGCATTGCTGGCTTTATTAGCTTTGGTTTGGAACATCCTAAAGTAGAATGCTTATTTTTTCTTTTTAAAATACCTCAGGGAAGAATGTGTTTCTATTAAAATAGAATTTTGCTAAGGTCCTGTTGTATCATTCGTACACCTCTCTTAATGGTATTCTCAGAAAGAATTTCTTTCTCAAACAAATTCTTTCTTGTTCGAGTAATGACCACATTTTAAAATGTGACCTGTACATTTTTCTGTATAAATGATACATTTTTCCTTTAGGGTCTTGATACATTATTAACTCTTGAAGCAAGACAAATGCTTTTTCCACTGATCTCAAAAAAATACTAGAGAAATCTGTGTTTATTCATTTTTGAGTAATGTGTATGTTGAAGTTTTGATAACAGAATAAAGAAGTTACACTCCCCAAGTGATCTATTGTGGAAGACATTTATAAACAGATCATTTCTCTAGTCTACTCTCCTATTTAACATGCCCTGTAATTTAATGTAAGAACTATTTTCTTTTAAAGAAAGTGGTCTTTTTTAAACATATATTCTGTAGGGTATGATAAATAAATCAAAGGTTTTGGAGGTGTTAAGCATAAAGTTCATGCTGATGGAGAAGTTGTGAAGTTTAGTATTAGTCTGCACATGATAGGATTTCTTGAGAGTTCTGTTTGATCATCAAAATGCAAACTTCGAAAGCTTTGTAGACTTTGAAAAAAACATTTGGTATGTTTCTGTTTCAAAATGGGCTTTTTTCTTTTTGCCTCTATTTTCACTCAGCTATATGTTACTACTGATGTCTAAGATTTGGAATAAAACTGGGAAGTTGGGAGAGGCACATTTTGTTTATAATTTCTGAGTAGGTTTTTAACTATTTTAATCACTGTAGTTTTACTTAGAATTAATTTGAAAATCTTAAGTAATTTATGGTTTATATTGAAATACTGTAGATGAAAAGGAATGGTTTGTCAAAAAAATTGATTATAAAGACCAAAAGATGATTGTGTAATAATTTAAAAAGCACTGTTGTAGCAGGTATTTGCACCATATAGATAAAAATGCATGTGTGTAAATTACCTCTGATACATTAATTTCTAAGTATTTCTTACCTGTGAACGAGCCATCCCTAAATAATTGGTGTGGAGTGCTTTGCTAATCTCTTCGGGGATTGGGATTCTTGAAACTATCTAATTAGATGGCATTTCTTAAGATACTCAGTATTCAAATCTTTTTTCTGATTTGTGCCTTTTCTTCTTGTCATCCTTTATGTAGCTACTCAGTGTGATAGTACTTAAAATACTTTTTAAACCCACTGATGTAGAAATTGAGTTTTCTTAAAATTAAAAGACCTTTTTAGAACTTAAAATTAAAAGAACTTTTGAGAATTTAAATGTGTTAGGAACTTTAAATTAAAAGAGCTGCCACTTAGACTCATGCTGTACTTTCATAGTTGCTTATTTGATACCTCTTGCCTAGATGGCAATTACACCTTCTTGAGTTATTTCAGATTTCCTTTTTCAGTTTTTTCTTTTAATGTTTGGGAATCACAGATTTGATAGTTTAAATTCACAGATTTTCTTTTCTTAGGCCAAACTGTTTTCAGTTCTCAGTTGTATAGAGTTGGCTGTGTTCCTAAGCAGAAGAGTTAGCTAATTCTTTTCATCTTTAGGCTTTTAAGAAGTTTAGTGTAAATGTTGTCAGATAATGGAATAATCATTCCTTTTCAGCTTTGGATATCTTTCCAAACTGGCTGCCAGAGCCAGAGGAAGTGAAAGCATTAAAACACTAACTTTGGTTGGTTGCTACTTTCTTAGTGCTGAGACTATAACCTTTGTTGGTTGATTGATAGAGAACAAGAGAGCACAATCCTCGTTCCACTAACAGGTAAGGAAAACTTGTGATAACCAGTTGGTGTGAGTGGGAGATTATGTGGTAGCATTTTTTCCCTAAATATTTCACAAAATATAACATGTCCCAGAAGTAAGACTTGGGGGATTGCTCTGTTCCACTGTGACTGACTTATTCTATAGAGCAGGGATATGCAGCACCTTTGTATTTAGAGTGAGGTCTGAAATTTTATAGAGATGTATCACTCTGGACCACAAAGAATAGTTAATTCTTTTTCCAGAGTCAACATTGAGATTTATCCTGCAATCCCTATAATTTTAAGTACATGTCTGTTTATCTTATTCTCCTTTCAGCTTTTCCTTGATGCTATATGCTTTGAACTTCCTTCTCTCTGTGTACCTTTTCCTATAATAAAGCTAACTATTTTCTGATGTCTTTACCATCATCTATTATTTGGGTATATCTTAATAGCTTTAATTTCTGCCTTGTGGCCGTTAATGATTATTCCTAGCCCATCTTGACCCAGAACAAAATGATCATACATTTAAAAAAGATTTTGAATCTATATTGCCTGTATCCAGTATTCTGCCCTCCCCTCCCCCAGTTTAAAGATGAATACTTGAAGAATAGACCTGTTTTAGTGTGTTATCATTGCTTTGATAAAATGTGGGTTTAGCCTTTATTGCTATAATATTGACCTGGAGTATGTAATTCTTTAAGTTACTGAACCCTTGAAAATCAATAACAAATTCAGCTTCTGAGGTATTCCAAAAGTTTAGTGGTATCCCTGTTAATATGCTTGATTATTCTGTTTCTACTTTTCAATCCATCTTATTCTCTTTGGCAGAAGAATTAACTGGGACTCCTTTGATATATCTGAGGTTGTGTGCCTTTTTCCTGTCCTTTTAAGACAACTGTGGTCTTCCTTTTAGTCATAACTATTAATTTTTTTGCTTTGGTCTTCCACTTGAAGTTGAGTGGTTTGTCACAGAGTGTGTTATGGCTTAGACCAGTACAAGTCCCTTCTTAATAGTTATTGAGGAATTAATCATTTGTGGTGACAGACTTACAAAATTCAAATTAAGAAGGTGATAAAATATGTCCAAAGATAGCTCCTTTTTGTCCTGAGGATAAGCCATTACAAACTCAAATGACCAGAGATTGTAATTTCTTAATAAGAATTTTTTCTTAAATCTATATTCAGCTCTCTATTTCAGTGCTTCTCTCCTACCAGAGGTGCAAGGAGTGATCCTAGAACCACAGATACAGCCAAGACCACGGAGAGCTTTTGACGTCAGGGGTCCACTTTCTCCACTGAACCCTTGGAGACAGAATATCCAGCTTCTGGAGAGAGAGGGAAAGGATAATAAACAAGTGGGTGCTTTCCATTATTTACTTGGGTTTATTTTTAGATTGGAGTGTCCTTCCATTGCCCATTTTATTCTATTGATAAACTCCATGGGTTCATGTAAGAACCAGGTGGGGCCACAATCTGTTTGTTTTTCTGAGAGTGCTAACAAGTGCCCATTCAAGAAATCTAAATTTTATTTCATTTTCTCTCCAGATAATTAAAGGATGATTTGGGGCACATGATTGGATGGATACTTGTATAGTCCACAGAAATTTTAAAAGAGAATATTTACCCATTTTGGCCTTTATGGTAATAGTGGACTTCTAAGTGCTCTTACATTCTAGTAATTTGAAAATTTCTGTATTCATCTTTTGCCAAGGTGGACATCTGAAATCTCTTTAATTTATATAGTAGATGTCCAGATGTTATCCTACCCTATTAGTGAGAACTTTTTGGTCTTTTTCCTACCTCAAATATTAGGTTTTCATGTTAGATCTTCCAGACTATGCAATGATAGTAGTATTGTTATGGTTTTACTGTCAAATCTAGGCTTCATTCTTTAATAAGTATAAATGAGTATAAGTTTCAGGATGTAATATCCTTGAAAGCTATGTTTAATATACTCAAAAGAAGTTTTCTAGTCCCTAGGAGTATTATTGTGGTGAAATATCCTTTTGCTGGATTTTTCCCATGGCATTAAGATAGTTTTCTCTTAGTTTTTTTGATGCCAAGGGTAGGATTTGATTCCAGGAAGTTCTTATCATCTACAATGGGTAGGATGTGAACTTTGGTGCTTTTGGCAAGTTTTCATTTTTCCTTGGTGGATTCCTTCTGTGACTCCAGGTGTCTTGATAATGGGAGACCGGTTTAATTGTTCTCTAATTGCCCAGATTTCTTTCAACTGGTAAAACATCATACTTCTTCAGCAAAAGGAATTCTTCTAGCAGAGCCTTCATGGATGATATCTGTCACACATGCCAGCATCTGCAGTTTGGAAGGCAGTGGTGAATGGATCCATGCAATATGTATAGAAGACACAAGAATGAGCCAGCCACCTGATCTTGTTATTTATAAACTTTTAAGATTTACTATTGGTCTGAAAATGGAAAGGCTCAAATAATGAAATAATCTTTCCAGATTGGAATTTTACATGGCCATGAAAACATTCCTTTCTATTCAGAAGACTGAAATAGAGGAAGCTGGAGAGACTCCTTTCTTTTAAAGCAGCTCTCTGTATCTGTTTCACTTAAAAAATTTGTGGGACTGAAAATCAGCTTAAGTAGTAGGCAGATTTTTTTAAAATTACTGTAGGAGATCTAAAAAAATAAAGTGTTTTTTGTTTTTTTTTTTGTTTACCTGATGCTGAAGGGAGCTGGTAAATAAAGGGTGAATTTTTAAAATTATTTAAGACTTTTAAGATATATTCCTTTAGTTCATCTTTTGCTGCTCTTGAACCTAACTGTAATTGTCAAAATCAACAAAGATTGTAGGCTAGAAGTAGAAGAGACATCTTTGAGACTAAGTAATTTTATCTATTTTCTACATGAAAAAAATACCTGTTAAACTTGAAGTATTCTTAATGGAAAGCATACTAAAGTTTTAAGTTGATACTAATAGAATAATTATTTTACAGGGCAAAGGCAATTCATAGTATTAGCATAGGCCTATAGATCTAAGTGTTGCGAACTAGTTTTATCCCAACTGTTAGTTAATGATAAAATGTAGTTATCAGAATGTTTGTATCTTTCTTTGGTACCTATTAATTGGTCAGTCCAAAACTATTAAAGAAATTTTTAAAAATCACTAGGTGCTGTCAGTTTGTGATGTCTTTTACAAAATTGAAGAGAAATTCTAGAATTACTAATATGGAAACAGCTAAAATTTTTGGGAATCCAATTTAAGAAACCACATTTCCTAAAATATAACCTGCCCTTTAGTTTTTCTTTGAAACTTTTTTTCTCATTAATTATAGAGAAATTTTCATAAATATTGTATTTAAAGCTAAATTTAAACGATCCATTGGAATTAAAATTTCCCTTGAGCTCTGAATTCCTATTAATAATATAACTTTTTATTTGAGTTATTTTAGTAAATAAGATAATTGGTTTGCAATCACATATTTACTTAAAAAAATAAAAACAAAAAACCCCTACGATTTTAGAACTAGAGAATTGAAAGTGAAATTTGCTTAGAAATTAAGTTAGTTGAATTTTTTAACTGTGGTTCAATACAAACCATTTTATGGCCTGTAACATTACTAGCTCTTTGAGCTTTGAAGATAAAGGGGATTTAGTTTCTTAATCTCATGCTTTAATTAAATTTTAGCTGTTCATTAAAGTATGCAAAAGAAATGTAAGTGCATTTCTCTCTACCTCATGCCACTGCAAACTATTTTAAAGTGAAACTTTTTGTATATTAATGTGAACTGATGTTTAAACTTTTACTTTGATGCATTTTCTTTTCAGATTTAAAAAAAATTTTGTCACAATATACAGCCCTATATTTTTCAGTGTTTATGAATATTAATACAAGCTCATTTTTTTAGAATGACTAATTGTGTAATATTTGTATTATGTGATCATTTGAAAACTAATAAATATTTTCTCCATTAAAAAATGCACTTACTGATAAATGACTTATTTTGTTTCAGGAGTAGCAAGTGAAAACTGCAATAATATTTAAGTGTATTTTTATGTGTCTCAAAGTGTTTCTGAATATACTATTCTGTGTTTTTTTTTTAGCGAAAAACACTAATAATTAACTGAATTGATATTGCAAATATCAAGAGTAATTTGGTTAACTATTTTAAGGCTAGATCACAATGTAACTTCTTACAAATATCTTTCTCAAAAAATATTTGGAAATGATGATTGGAGAACTACTTAATTCTTCAGTGTTGTGGTCAAGAGGAAAGTGTTTTGTGTTTTAGTGTTCTCCTTGAACAAATAACTAAAGGGAGTAATCTTAACTTCAGAGTCTCTTGCTTTAACCTTACTTAATACAGCACAGAAAAGGGTAAAATTTAACTTTAATGACTTTTTCTTATGACTGCATAAGCTTAATTAAAGCCACTGGAACAATTTACCCTTTCTTGGTGGAAGCAAGAGGATTTATTTTTGCATTTGAAGAAAAGTTACATAAGAAGTGGGCTTTAAACATTTAAAGTAAATATAAAGATGTCCTATACACGGAATAAAAATCAAATTAATTAGTAACAATATATGAATTAAAATGAAAATAGTTTGGTTCTTAAAACAGTAGTCTTAAAGATAATTATAAAAAGGAAATTATGATTTGAGATAGTTACTGTAATGGAGAACAGGGAAAAGAAACAGGTTTTTGAGTATTAATCTGGTAAGTTTATAAAAGAATTAAAGATTCTGTGGACAAACTTTTATTTTTAGAGTTAAAGTTATTAGAAAAGTTACAGATAATATATTTCAGCAAGAAGCTGTATTTTTGTGAATATAAAAAATATAAGCCTTTCTTGTATGTATTCAAAATGGCAGCATGTGGGGGTGAAAAATACCCTACATCAGAACCTTCAGAAGTATCCCAGCAGTAATGGTGAAATGAGAGTTTTAAATAAGTAATTTCTTTTTACATCACCAATAGCCTTCAAAATAAAAATATTACCGAATGTTGAACTTGGCTCACATTTGTATCTTTAAGGTTTAAGAACGTCAGCATATGGCTTCACCATCATTGATTAGATTACCAAACAGAATTTTATACTGTAGCTACTTAGTGTGGAAACAAATCTCCTTCCCCAATTTTGGTAGCTTTTTAAAAAAGTTTCAAGCAAAGTGACGACAAGATACTGACTGTATAGCTTATTTAACTATATGCACAAATCTTTGTTTTCCATTGCTGTTGTATTGAAACAGTTGAGCCATAGTCAGTACTTAGATGTCCTAAGCAATTCCTTTATTTTTACTCAGTTGTTTTTTGTCTATTAAAAAGATATGTTAATTTAATCCTGAAACAGAAAAAATTCATGTTTTAAGAATAAATATGTAGCTGCTTTGGAGTTTTTTTCTCCATTAGTTCCTCTACCTAGAGGAATTAGATTACTTTGAAGTATGCATCGGAATTTTCAGAAATAAGGGATATCTGCTCAAGAGGTAAGGTCTGGCATAGGTAGAAAAGTGTTCAAAGTATGTTCAACATAATGTCTGATAACACAGTGAACAAAGACAAGCTTGTATTTTTAGACTGATGTAGAATTATAAAAATAATGTTTCTTAAAACTTACAGAGATTAGAAATGGATAAACCACAAATGGTTTTGCCCGTTTAGAGTACATTTAAAAATATTCATGGGCATTGTACTCTTTGTGTGTCCATAGCCTTTGATATTACAAAGCATCTTCTACCTGTGCTTTTTTTTAAAGGGTCTATGATTATTTTTAATGTAATGTTTCCTAAGCCCTGAGCAATGAAGTACTATACTTTGCATGAAAGCTGAGTACGTAGTCTGTAAAAAAAAGTATTGCTTGGATTCATTTTGGCTATGTATACTTGTTGCTATTAAATGATATCTGGGGCTTGGAAAATAGTTTCTTAACTAATTTTTATTTTGTATGAGAAACTAAGGAATTTTATAATACTCATTTATACTAACTTGGGAACCCTTATTTCCCACACTAAGAAATTATATTGGTTAGTGTATGTATCATTGAAATGTGAAAGTTAATATTAATTCTGTAAGGAATATTGAGTTAGTATAATTCTGAGTTTATCTAAAGATAAAGGAAATGGCAGCATTTAATATGAATGAAATAGGAAAATACTACCCTAGAATTAAAATTGTAGTATAATTTATTTAATGCATGGTCACACAAAACACAATAATTTTATACCATGTATAAGTTCTTTTTGTGAGAAGTCCAGCTGGTGGACATTTGGCTTTTACCATCCCCTTTATGTAAAACAGAAGAGTAATGTGAATTAGTGAATCAGCTCATCATTTTATGAGGTAGGTTTTTTCCTTATTCAGGATGGTCTAATGGGAAGAAGTTGATCCAGAATTTGCTCTTATGCCTTTTTATTTTATTTGTATTTTTTTATTTTTCTAATTATCAGTACATTTTAGATACACATAATGATCACATTCATCATATGGAATTTGTGCATATTGTAACTTGATTCTTTTATTCCCATTTGCCTACCCTCCCTTCAGCCTCTGTTCTCCTTATTTGCAAAAACTTTGTTTTCCTTTTTTCATTTCCCTTTGTTCCTTTGCCCTTCCCATTTCAAAATTTTCTTCCTGCTTTCCAAAATCTGTTACACGTTTTGGTCCTGATTTACACTTTTGGTTTCTGACACCAGAGAAATCGTGTGGTATTTACACACATGTCCAGTGTATAGAATAGTTAAAAAAGAGTATGGCATTCAGGTGTACCCCTCTATTAAGAAATATTTCAAGTTTATTTTTTCTTTGTGGCATAGTCCACATCTTTATCCACTTGGCAATTGATGGGCACTTTGGCTTTTTCCTAGATTTGGCTATTACAGTGTACTGTTATAGACAGAGGTGCAGGTATATCACTGTAGTATGATGCTTCTAATTTCTCAGGAAGATACCAAAAGGGGAATACCTGGATCAAATGGAACCTCAAATTTTAGTTTTTTGAGGAATCTCCACACTGATTTCCATAGTGGTTGTGCAAGTCTGCAATCCTACCACAGTAAAGGGTTCATTTTTCCCCACAGCTCCACCAGCATTTGTTATTGGTTGATTTCTTGTGATAGTCATTCTTTCTGAGGTGAGCTGGAATATATTAGTTTGCATTTCTCAAATGACCAGTGATGTTGAACATTTTCTTCATATATTTGCTGTTTCTACTTAATCTGAAAAGTGTCTTATTTCAGATGACCATTTTTGGATTGGGTCTTTCAGTTTGGAGGGTCTGATTTTTTTTTTGAGATTTTTATATTTTCTGGATAGTAATCCTTTGAGGAACAGCTGACAGTTTTTATTTTCTAGCAGATTTATTGTTTTCTGTTTTAATATTTATATCTTTGATCCACTTTGATTTTAGTTTAGTACATGGTGAAAGATACAAGTCTAGTTTTAATCTTCAGCATGTGGCAAGCTAGTTTTCCCAGACTGTTTATTAAAGAGGCTGCCTTTCGTATGGTGAAAATGCTTGGCACCTTGTTAAAGATAAGGTGGCTAAGTGTTTGGAGTTGTTTGTGCATCTTCTAATCTGTATTTTGATCACAGTTGCATTAAATCTGTTCAGTTTTGGAAGTGTGGCTATTTTCACTGTATTCCAAACCAAGAGCAGGGACTATCTTTCCATTTTCTGATAGCCTCATCAATCTCCTTTTTCACAGTACTGTAGTTTTTAGTATAAAGGTCTTTTACATTCTTAGATTGATTCTTAGGTATTTCATTGTTTGGGATGCTGTTATGAAGGGTGTTGTTTCCCTGGTTTCTTTCTCACTCAGTTTGTTATTCATGATAGGAAGGCTTTTGACTATTGGTGGTTGACTTTGTATCCAGCTATGCTCCTAAATTTGGTTATTAAATTGTAGAAATAGGACTCATCCTAGGGATGCAAGAATGATTCAATATTTGCAAATCAATAAATAATACACTGTAACAGTCAAGGACAGAAACCATATGATCATATCAGTAGATGCAGACAAAGCATTTGACAAAGTACAACATCCATTCATGATAAAAACTACAGAAAATTGGAATAGATGGTCTATCTCAATCTGGTGAAAGCCAGGTATGATGAACCAACAGCCAGTATCATAGTAAATGGATAGAAACAAAGTTTTCACTCTAAAATTAGAAACAAGACAAGGTTGTTCACTGTTGCCACTCTTTATTCAATATAGTTCTCGAAACATTTGCTGAAGCAATTAGACAACAAATAAAAGATAGGAAAGGAAGATGTTAACTTATTATTTGTGGATAATACTGTACGTAGAAGCCCCGCAAAACAGCAACTGTGCCTTTTTAAATTTGGAAATTACCTTGGAATTTATTCATTTCGGTATCCATTTTACATGCAAGATAATTGATACCCAGAGACATCACATACCATTTCTAATATACTATTGGTTAATACTAAAAGACTCAAGTTTTGTCACTTCAAAAATAGTTGCCACTTTGCTACTTTTCTTGTTAAGTCTAATTCTGGATGACAGCAAGTCTGATTCTTTTCGAATATGACAGTCTTCAAAAAATGGCCATCAGTTCTAAGCCTAGGTTTTTTTTCTCCTCACAGATCAAGCATTCCTGTGTTCTTACCCCTTACTCTTGAAGCATGGTTTGAAAGTTAGAGATCTTCCCTGAACAAACTTGAGTTTCTTGATGTTTCTGTTAGTGTGTGGTTTGGAAGAGTACAGAGGTGCTTTGCTTGGACTGGTGGACACATGACTGTCCATGGATGACTCAAGCCACTTTGCCCTAATGCATTTATCCAGTGATATGCCTAGTTCAGTGCATGTGAGGATTATTAAATCTGAGGGATTATATAGTGACAAAATAATTTGATTTCTAAAGATCAGTCTAGTGGCCTGTTTATGGAAAGGCTATAATGTATGTGATTTAGTAAGAGTACAGCTGATTCAGTCAGTAAAGACCTTGAGAAATTGTATATACAAAAATATAGTCTCCATTTAAGGTATTTTTGTTTAATTCTGGCTTAAATACTTGTAAAGTATGTGTGTGAGTGTGTGTGTGTGTGTGTGTGTGTGTGTGTGTGTATATATATATATATATATATATATA
>NDGM011237079.1:4341-14866 GCA_002564305.1 Octomys mimax | reverse complement strand
ATATATATATATATATATATATATATATATATATATATAAATGAAATTAAGAACAGAAAAAGTACAAGCAATTGAAAAGAGCAGACAAAACAAATTAAGCACTATCTCCTTCTTTCCATAGACCAGAAGAAATCCACAGTAGAGCTGTCCAAACCATCTTGCTTATATACATAGATAAAACTCTTTCCCCCACTCCCTCTCCTGCCCTTCTTCTTAACTCAGTAACTCTTCCCTTTTGAGGAAGGTCATACCCTCTTGCCAGTGTCTATCATACTTTTCAGATTCCCTTTTTCTCTTTCAGGTTTGCACACTAAGGAGACAATACAGTGTTTGCACATGTGGGCCTAATTTATTTCACTCAAGAGTATGTCCCCTAGTGGTATGCATTTACTGACAAAAGTCTCAAATTTATCCTGCTTCAGAACAGAATAATACTTGACTGTGGAAAAATATCACATCTTCTTTATCTATTCCTCAGTTGATGGGCATCTGGGTTGTTTCTAGGATTTAGCTATGACAAATTGCAGTGCCATAAACTTGGGTGCACTTATGTCACTGTGGTATGAGGTCTTCAGCTCTTCTGGAAAAATATCCATGAGGGGAATAGCTGGCTTGAGTGGGAAGAATGGCTAATATCAAGAAGTCAGTCAATATTAAATGTTAGAGGGCCTGTGGGGAAAATAGGAACCTTCTCCGCTGTTGGTGGGAATGTAGACTGGTACAGCCACTTTGGAAATCAGTGTGGAGTTGCCCAGTACGATGTTTATTAGTTTTAAGATTGGAACCTGCACTCACGCATTTCTTTACTTACTCTTTGAGAAAATAGATAACTTGGCTTAGAGATGAAATACTTTATCTCTCATACCAAGAGAAGTACACAAACTCTTCACCAGTGCATTTAGAGCAGTGCACACTTCAATGTTGCTCACACTGCACTACTTCTATACCTACATGTCCCCATGTTCTGGAAGCTTCAGCGTAGTGAATAGGACATAGTCATAATGAGTGAGACTACCTGTTGTGAGCACAGGTGTCTACCTCTGGGGACTTTGATAAAGCAGCACATCTATTCTTTGCACTATAGAGTAAGCATGATGTTGTCCACATAAGCCACTTCTCGACATTTTCCTGTGCAGGTGCAGATTTTCAGCATCCCTAGTGCTTAAGTGTCCACCCAGTATGGCAGCTCATAAAGAGTACATTTTCAGTCATTAGAGGAAGTCTCATAGCACCTCTACTTTCCTAGGTCCCTACCTTACCCAGACTGTTATCAGATAACTGTTCACTGTACCTACCCTTTATTTTCACTGTGCTGTCTTGTAATTGAAAGTTCCCCTTTTTATGACACATCATTTCTTATCCATCTTATGATCCATTTCTTCCTTATAACACAGTTTTCATATGTCTTTCCTGTTCATTTTTTACAGTTTTATGAAATTAACAGGATATGTATGTATCTAAGTTATAGATGCTACTTTTCCACCATGTTATTTATCCTTTAATTTATTAGAGTTTGCAAGTAGGAACTTGAGTCAAATCATATGGCCTAACATCATATCTTTGACTTTGGCTCAGTTATCAATCCATTACAATATTTATGAAGCACTTTCACAATTCTAATTTCAGTGGATCATCAAAGGATAAATTACAGCATTTATTATAATCTTGATTTTGAAGAGTAATATCTCTGGTCATCAAGTATTGTACAGATGCACTATGTTAATGTAAGCACTAGGAATTTAGATAAGCATGCACTGCAGATGACATGTCAGAACCAGGTAGGATAATTAGAGAGTGTATTTAATACTATTTCCTTTTTAAAAATTAATTTTATTGAGAAAAAGTTTGCACAGAGATGGTTTCAAAACAGGTTGGTAGGAGAGTTACAACAATTAATACATTGCATATTCTTCTTTCTTCTTTTTCTTTTCAATTCTTCTTTCTGCTCATCTCCCTTATTTCCTTCCTTTCCCTTCCCACCTCTCTTTTTTCTTCCTGTCCTTTCTTGCTTTCCTCTTCATACCTTGCCCCTTTCTTCTCCTCCTCCTCATCCCTTCTTTCATTCTTTTCTATTTGTGAAATACCTACCATATATAAAGTTTTGCTAGTTATGAAAGAAATATGAAGTAAAATAAGAAGAATGAAATCTTAAACTTTATGTAGCCATATATTTCCATACATGCTGTAGTTTTTAAACTACAAAAAAAAAAATCCCTAGGAATAGAGATTGCGGTAGATATACTTTCTTCTCTTTATACAAATTAAGTATGCCTAAATGACGATCTAATGGTCGTATACTTGGGGAATGGTGTTATAAATCCTATCTATCAAGTCTCCTTTTGAAACTTGGATCTTTCTGTCTTGAGGAGCAGAACTGGCACGTCATCAGCCCACTGTAGCAGAAGCCAAGGTACAGTGGAACATGAAGGTGATTCTTTTGGGCCAACCATTGCTTGTGAAACAGCAATGCAAAGGGCAGAAGAAGAAATGTACAGGGAACAATCCAGGTCCAACAAGGCAACAGATCCCTTAAGAACATATTTCCTCTTGTGTGCCTCCAATTGAAGGCTAATGTTCAAATCTTCTGGGTCTCGTCCAGTTTGGTGATGCCTCACTGGGCTGCTCACCTTCCACCATGTTCATTTCATAATTAAACTCCTAGGCATTATTTTTACTTAGCCTCAATTTGTATTGTTATCCTTTCCCTGAAAAACACACTTGGATCCTGGCAATTGAAGCTAAATTGTAGTATTTTTTCTATCTTTTGTATTAAATATTTATGCTTGTCTAGGCACATGTGTAGGGAGGTAGGTTTCCTTACAAGACTAAACTATGGTGTAGGAAAATCTCAGGCCTGCTTGGCTGAGCTCCTATCAAGTAAGAAACAAGAAAGGATGAGACAGTGAGAAGCAGAAGAAATGAATAGTTTTCTGTACAGCTGTGCCTCTGAGAAGGATTTGTTTAGGTGGGATCAGCCAGGGAGGTAAAGAGATGGAGGGAGAATTGTATTTCTCTTCCCTGTGGCCTCTGCTCACTTACTGAAGTCTCTTCCCATATGGTGCAAGTATGCTTCCCCTGTCTAATTCCTCCCTCAATTAAAGTGGGACCTCTCTTTCTGAAGTTCTCCTTTATATAATGTGGAACTTGGCAGGATCAAGGAAATATTAGCTACTTGCATCCTCCCAGACGAATGAAAATTTGTTTGCTCTTTTTTTGCAAACAGGCAACCAGTAGGGAGGCTTGGTTTTACCTTCTCAGCTGAGTACATCTATGGGGACTCCATAACTTCTTCCTATAGAGAAAGGCTGACTGCTGGGATGTCATGACAAGGACTCACAGATGTCCAGGAACACAATCTCGACCACTTCTTCACAAAAGGAAAGCAGCTATATTCTACTAATAGTTTCATTTTTGTTTCAAAGGACAAAACGTAGGAGAAATCCATGGTTAAGTATGAAGCCTCTTCTCTGCCAAATTAAAAGATCCAAATTTGTACTAGAATGAACAGTCATGAAAGAAAGGTTTGTAGTAATATCGTTTACACAAAGATATGTCTGCATCTTGTCCTCTGAATAACTACTATGAAGACAACAATATGCAATGTATTAATTACTGTAACTGTCCTACTAACCTATTTTGAAACTTTCATTACTATTTTATCTTTTTTCTCATTAAAATGAATAAAAATTTTAAAAATAATAAAACACACACACATGCAGAAAAAGAACAGTAAGGCAGAAAATCCAGACTTGCATCTGGACATGGAATCTGCTTTGTCACCATCATCACTCTGGGCTATTAGGAAAGAGTTGCATCAAGTCAAACCAGTGACAGTGAATATCTTGTCTGCCTACTGCCGCTCACCCCTACTAGGTAGGTACCACTCTGCTATTGCTCTGTCTTGTGTTTTGTAAGAATATAGCTTTGGGATCCATCTTTAAACCAAGCTCCAAGAGAAACCTGCTCTTTCCTAAAGTCTATCATTCAACTCCAGACTAGATAATCATTTACATCCTTCTTGGATTAAAAAAAAATGTTTCCAAGGAAGAAGAATTTATCTTCAACCTATCTATACATTTTTCCTCTGGAAGACATGCCTCGGCCTCAGTCAACAACTAAAAATGTGTTTCAGTTGTGTCTTTTTCAAGAATGTATGAATTTATCCACAGGAAACTTTCAACAACTTTATAAAATTTGGAATTAGTGTAGAAAAAACCCAAATGTTTGGATACGGAACTGAAAACAATTTGAAATGTTGCGTGTGATCCCTCTGAATCCAAATACTCAGTTGGCAAACTCACAATAGATTCTCAAAACACCCTTTCTTCTGTTTTTTTTTCTTCTTCTTCTTCTTCTTCTTCTTCTTTTCAGTCCTGGTTCCAAGTGAGCAGGAAACATGCTTAAGATGTGATACAGGCCTTTGTAGCCTCATTGATTACCATATATTTTGGCACGAGGGGAAATCAAGATTGAAGAGGTGGTAGATAAAACAATAAAAAGAAAAGAATGTTAGATTAGATTCAGAAACCAGGGTATAAAGACAGGAGCATAGGATGTAGGGGTCATGAAACAGTGTGATTTGCTAGGCATTTCATCTATATCTTATTATAAGACTGTGTTCCACGCCCCTCCGAGATGGTGATTGACACTGGGTGTGGTGGTGCATGCTTGTAAGCCCAGCACCTGGGAGGCTGAAATCAGGAGGATCACTATGAGTCGGATCTGTGTACTGAGACCCTGTAGACCCTGTACTAAATATATTATAATAGAAGACTTTGACTCATTCTCTTCTCATCTTCTGATGTACAGCCTCAGATGGTACTGAGCACCTACTCTAGCTTCTCCTCTATCTGCAACTCACTTTTAAAATAGTGAATGATAATTCTGTGTTTGCTTATAGCTCCTCTTACATATATTTATGTTTTTATGATGTGTGATAAATGAGAGTATGGGTACTGGGGGTTATCTCTATACTAACTGACAGGGTTGAATTTTGAAACACTATTGTTTGACTCCCAAACTGTGGCTTTCTCTACTTCCATGTACTTGACCCTCTTTGCCATGGCGTTTTAATGAGAAGGTGGGAAAAGCCACATATTAAGCACTAGAAACAAAGCCAGCGATTTTGTCATGGAAAGATAAAATAAAAACATATTTATAAATATCTTGGTTGAGTAAAGTTGTATGCCAAAGGTAACATGGAGCTTCCTGGAAGTCTAGGCAAAGGAAGGAACATATGGGTATCTATCTCTTGGCATCAAACAAGTGCATGAAGATAGATACAAATATTGTCCTGGATCCTACTTCTGAGACATACTTGTCACAAAGGACACTAAGAAATACATTGGATGATGTTTTTGTTAGAACTTTGAACAGGATTCCAAAAGATATTCTGCAAACATCTGGTTTTTATAGTCACAGCTAGTCTAGACGAAAGCTAGAAGAAGAGTACTAAATCATTATTCCATAAATATAATTCTTTAGGGGCCCCAAAGATTATGATCCAAGGATGTGACTCTTCTGATCTGACTTATTCTAGTGATAAAATGTGGAGAATGGTAAGAATTGAATAGTTAGTAGGTACTCAACACAGTATTTGCTTGACATAGTAAAGTTTTGTGTTTTCATGAATAGTGAGAGGATTTTTCCCTTGACTTTTCAAATGACTAAAGTTATTCATTTTTACAGAGTCATTTAAGTCTATGCTTATTGTACAAAAGATTGTTCATCAGAATAATGAAATGTGTTTTTAAAGAGCAAGAATTGTAAAAGAACAAATATAGTGTGGCCACTCATGATTTTTGGCTTCTTGGGAATAACCAACATAGTCTCCTCAGCAGCAGTAACATTTGACCTGATAATTATTGAATGTTTAGAAAAAGAGTAGCAAGTTCCACTACAGAAGTAGGGGCAAGAAGCAGAGACAGCATGAAATGTGAAGTAACTGACTCTCTGAGAAAGAATCTCAGGAGATGTGATGGTTGAAATACATATTGAAAGGTGAAGTTTCCTGGAATATGGGGGAAAGCCTTCGGAGAGGCAGAAACTGCACATAGAATTGCACAGAAACATGGACATAAAACAGCAAATAGAAATTAAGTCAACTTTTAAGTTGTTTTGCGCAATTAGAACCTGCCTATGTAGAAAAAGGGCCCAAAGCAAGACTGAAGTTCCACAGAATCAAATCAGGAGCCGCTGCACCTAAAAGGCCAAGTGGTTGGTGTTTCATCCTGGGCAGGATGAAGCTTATATTTTAGCAAAACTTACTTGTGACTGATTATGCTGAGGGGGGAGGGCGGTGGAATCTGGGAACACAGTGAAAATGTGGCAGTGACCTTCCAAGCAAGAGATTATGACAGTGACCCTAAGGCACTGGTATGGATGAGAGGGAGTGACAGGAGAAGGTGGGCTGACAGCTATTTAGAGAATAGAAACAATTGCATTTGGCAGTTTGAGGATGGGTAGGGAAAGGAGAAGAGAGGGCACCTAAAAATCACTTTGCAAGAGCTGAGAAACATGGGAGGAAGAAATGCATTTGCCCTGGGGTCACAATATCCCAGCAATTTGCACTATGTCTGACTTATAACAGAGGCTCAGATGACCTGGTATTAAATCAATAAATATTTCTTTGACTTGGATGACTGGAAAGGTTGCAATGTCACATCCAGAAGCAGAATTGAAAACACTAGCCAATGCACACAGAGATTCTCTTAAGATTTTGGTGTATTTATCTAGTTATTATAATAATGGGCCATATATTGAGATGTTAGAGTGTGTCAGGGACTTGGTTAAGCAATGCACACATGGTATTGCACTTCATGTCCCAAAGTTAAGACCACAATGGTCACAGCAAAATTCCTCTTTGGGAAATGAACCATTGTTATGATAGTCATTTCAGGAATGAAGAAACTCAGGCTTTGAAGGTTACGAAAACCAACCAGTGTCACAGAGCTTCTGTTTAGCCCAGCCAGAATTTTCAGCCAGATCAATGTGATTCAAAGCCTGAACACATGAAAATTACATTCATAGATTGAGAAAGAGCAATCTGCTTAAGATTTGTATAATAAGCAAGGATTTATTTTGATTGGGGAGAGAGATGATATAGATATAGATACAGATAGATATAGATGATATATACATGATATATAACATAATATTTTGATTGAGATTAGGTAAATTCTGATGATGTAAAACTATAGAATTCAGATTATAGATGTGTGCAAATAATTTCATAGAAATTACAAAGTTGTGCAATTTACTGAGAAGACACCAATAACCCCTCTGCTTCTGTTAAACGTTTAGCTAGTGAACTGCCTTGAACAGTGACTACACAGATAAAGATGGGAAGGTATCAAAAGAAGAAGAAAGCAAGAAGGAATAGGTTGGTGGAACCAGTACACAAGATGTGACTTTATTCTTACTGGAATCTTCTAAGAACCAACACACTAACAAAAAATAATGTAGGAGCTGAAGAATATCATTTTGAAATATTAAGAAGGAGTGTTGGTTCACAAACTCTCCATACCACATGTGACCACCAAAGGCCCAGTATCTCACTCAGTAAAGTAGAACATTCTTGAGAAATACAGCTTGAGAGACAATAGGAATATTTGTCCTTTAAATACCCATGCCATTGTTAAGCAATATAAAAGAACATTGACAGAGGAGATTCAGGGATCAATACTATTTCATGGGTGCTATTATCCAGAGTGGAGTTTTATCTATGGCTGTCCTTCCTGTCTCTTTTTGAAAATAGCAGATGCATACTTCTTCACAGACAGTATAATTATGTGCTGGACAGTTCTAGTTGGTAGAACCAAGTTTCTTTACTGACTAGAGTTTGTAAAAGGTAGCTTTATTTACCACCTAGGTCCCTGTGTTTTCCACAAAAAACGATTCCTTACACATTAGAAGACAGTTCTGCATCCAATTATGTTCTTTTTACAAAATTTAAGAGTAAAATTCTGTAGTCACCAAGACAACAAAGAAGTAGGTGAAAGTAGCCTTATTTATTTAGCACAGCAGAGCCTGTTTCAGGTGGCTTTCATTTTTTACTAACTGCACTGTAGACTGAGAGATAGTGACCGTCTATGTACTATAGATGAGGGTACTCAGTATCAGTGAAGTCTATAAAATACACCTCATTTCTCAATGACTAAATGTTGGTTGTAAAATCTGAATTCACACATTGAGTCTAGAAATCAAGCTTTTCATGATATATCAAACTGTTTCTTCAGTTATGCCTGCTTGAATTTGAATTTTCTTTTTTAGCCTATAGTTGGGGGAAATCATCTGACTCTTAAGAAAGTGATATAATAGAAATGACCTTATTTAAGGTCATTTCTTAGGAAAGGTAAACCAGATGAAACTCCGAATCAGTGGCACTTCTAAATTGAGTCATGGAGGTAGTCACAGTAAGGAATAGAGGGGCTGGGAAGAAAATATTTTTAATGGAAGATAGTGTTAATTCTTAATTGCCACATGATTGATTTTGAGGATGTTTGGTGCTGATTTAAATTCATACACTTTTTTTTCAAAAATATTATTCATGGACCTCCTCAAAGTTATATGTATAAGAATGTTCATGGTTTAAAATTTCAAATTGATGGGAATGATCTGCCTGTCTGAAAGTAAGGAAATAGCTAGACACATCACTAAAAATGCTGGAATGATACAAGCTGAAAACTCACACTTATCCTCTCTAGATAGTGAGATGATTTTCCAGTCCTCCTCCTCTTTCTGTGTCCTACTTTCTTTCCTCTTCTCCCTCTTTCTCCTCCTTGTCTCAGTTTGTCTGAATTTTGAAATCTGTTTAAAATAAGGCTTTCATTAAAAAAAAAGTTGTGTCTGCAAAGTAAACCTTTCCTTATCTGACTGGTCTCTGCACAGCATACCCACTGACTTTCCTTTTGGAGACGTGTCTCAAGAATTCAGTTCAGCTGGAAGTCCTGTGAGACCTCTTAAGTACTCAGTTGGCAGTTTTAGGAGCCTAAACTGGGGCTGACACTGGGGTACCTGCATGTTGGGAGGACTAGCTAGGTGCAGGTTTATGTGCATGTTTTATCCATGTGGTTTTGCACTCGTGGGAAGGATTAGATGGGGTGGGCAGGAGAGGAGCAGGAAAAAGGAATGAATAGCAAGACCCGGGTGTCTATAACATGTCCAATATAGTCCACGGGCTGTAGTGGCAGGAGTTACTTATGCATGAATTTCTATGCTCCACAAAAGTACAAAAAGAGCAAGCATAATACCCAGGAGATGAGACACCTCATAGAATGGGTACAGATAAGCTCCTCTTCAGTCTGGCAGAGAACACAGTCAAATTTTGGCACTTTGATAATGGCTGAGAAGCCAGAATATCCGGAAATATGAGTTCTGGGAAAACTCTGACAACACATTATCCTTGGAAGTGCTGAAAATTCTTCTCTAAGGGACTTTTTAAAATTTAGCCGGAATGAGATAGAAGAGGCTGTAGGAACCAGAAATACCTTGCTGAATGGGCTTTATGCAAGTGTGTGCCCTCTTCAGAGAGTGGGCATAGTGAGGTTGGAAGCTGAAATCACTTGCTATTTATTCAGGAGGACATATGGCCTAGAGTCTCACTGTCTGTATTTATATACAAAGGACAATGAAATGTGGGGAAGTTGAGGTTGCAATAGAAGAATGCCAGCAAAGGAAGGGACACTGGAAGTGACAGAATGCCTTCCCTCAATGCCACAGCCACCTACCCAGATGGTTCCTTAGTTTCTGAATCATTCCTTTGCAGGAGACTAGGCTTTCATTTTATAGTATTTCAGTAGTCTCATGTCTCTCACTCCCAGTATGGTCTGGAAACAAGGACAGGGCTGTATCGGCCAAGATGAGTAGGGGTGGAAATTCATCCTGTGTTCCAGTCACTAATCTGTGTTCTTGAGCTTCATGTAATGGAAGTTTTGTTTTCATTTATTTATTTTGTAACATTGTTATTTACTATGCTTGGATGGAGAGACTTTTAAAAATCAGTTTGCAGCAAATGGTATCTGCTTTACTGTTCTTTTTGAATCATTTACTCCAAGTCACCGTGCACGGTCAAGGGGAAGGTGGCACATGGCTGGATCTATTAATTCCGGCAACCACAAAGGCACATGAGTTGCGATGGAAATGCTCTCAGTTCTGTACTTTGCAAGTTGGAAAGCCCCAAGGACATCACATTAAAATTGTAAGAAAGTTCTCTGAATCAGGGGATATGCTAGGCAAGTTTTATTTCATATCTCATTTAGTCATACAATATTGCTCAGGAATAAAGTTCGTTCTAGCCTTATCATTTAGAAAGCAAGAGCTCATGAAACTAGAGTTTTCACCAAGAAAACTTGTTTTCTTGTTTCTTGTTTTCACCAAGAACACAGCAGCATCGTGGTATCAACTCATATTCATTTTATAATGCTTCTTCTTTTTTTTTAAATGATTTTTTAAAAATTTTATTTGTGTATGTGTGTGTGTGTGTGTGTGTGTGTGTGTGTGGCCAGCTCAGCCCACCAGGGGGCGG
>NDGM011237058.1:0-10566 GCA_002564305.1 Octomys mimax | reverse complement strand
CACACACACACACACACACACACACACACACATAAATAAAATTAAAAAAAATAAAGCTAAAAAAATACCATATTAAAAATAAAGAAAAAAAGAAAGAAACACTGTCATCACGTGTGTTAAGCTGACATGCATAGATAGACGGTAAGAATGTTCTTCGGTCATTTGTCAGTTCATGTTTAGGTACAAGCATGAAAAGTACGAGATAGGAGAAGGATATCTAGAGAACTATCTTGGGGGAAAAAGCACGCTAAAGAGTAAAGACTGGTAAGCACCATGATTTGGAGTGCTTTAATAAAATGTCCTATTTCCTACATAAATATCCAATGCCAGTATCTACTACTTTATAAGCTTTAGTCTGGGTGTGGTGGCGTATGCCTGTAATTGCAGCGCTAGGGAGGCTGAAAACAGAAGAATCACCACAAGTCCAAGCTGCATAGTGAGACACTGTACTAAATACATAAATGGAAATAAATTTAAAAAATAAATTTGGTAAGCCCTACCTGTGAACAAAGAATTTTATGTTATGTTTATGGTGCCTTACTCTAATTCTTAATAAACAAAGGATTACTAGAAATTTGAGCTAACTACAATATGAAATTGCGAGATGAAAATTAGCAGCAACCAGAAACTTAAAATAAGATGAAATAATGTAGGAATGAAGGAAGGAATAACATGTAAAAATTTAGATTAATATTGTTAAAGATACATGATGAAAAGTTGTAGTGCCTGAACTAAAAGGATAATATTCAAAAAAATAATTAAGAAGTAAGTCATGGATATTAAAGTATAATTACAAATATGTTAAAAATCAATAAAAAACAGGAGAAAATTTTGATTTGAAAATATGGGCAAAAAACCCTCAAGAATATCGGGCAGACGTAAGAAATGTTATAAAGATAGTTAAATATCTTACTGATAATGGTTTTAAAAGAGGCCATATAAAGGGCCATCCATGAAAATTAATATCAAATTCATAATCTAAATAATGAAGAAGATTTGTGAAAAAAATGAGACCTAAATTTATAGCATTAAATTGGAGGAAAAATCTTCAGTGTGACATCAAAAGCAAAATATATGAGAAAAAATTGAACAAAAGTTTTAAAACATGAAAATAGAAAGAGCACTATGAGTCTGAACTGTGTACTGAGACCCTGTACAGAAAAAAAAGAAAAAGAATTTTTAAAACTGTGCCAAGAAAAGAATTTTTTTTACAAATTTCACATTATGGCATTAAGTTATTGTTCAGAATCTGTGACTGTATCTCTTTTTATTTGTTTATTGTCAGTATCCACATACATATTTATCTATGTGTGAGTATATTGCTTAAATACATTAAAGAAAAATATAGGTTATTAAACCTAAAAGACAGAAAGAATTAACGGAAACTTGTCTCTAGTATTCCCAGGGGCTCTAGGGGAACAACCATTTTCTTACCTTTTGCTGCAAGTAAAAGCCGCCACATTCCTTGATTCCAAAGCAGCATTAATTCAGTGTTGCTTTAGTCATCACATCGCTGAGCTTTCTGCCTTTTATACAACTTCTGTGATTAAGTGGGGCATCTTAATATTCTGACCGCACGAAACCACCTCAGGATCTTAACTTACTCACACCTGCAGTCCCATTTTCATGTCTGGTTATGACTGTACAGCTTCTAAAGAGTAGGATGTATACTTACTTATCAGTCAGCATTTTACTAGAGAAACAGATATAACACAAGGTACACAAGCATATAAGAAAGTACATGATCACTGTACAATGGTCAGCCGCAGAGTTGGATGAAGAAGTGTGCAGAGGGCATCTACACACTGGAAATTGGAGGTTTCAGTCCCAGGCCCAGAGTTCACTGCCGTACCCATGAGAGTCCATATTGAAAAGCCGGTGGCTCTGCAATGGAATGCTGGAGCTCTGCTGGAAGGCTGGAGGTTCTGAGGCAGGAGCCAGAGATTCTGCCCTAGAAGCCAGGAGATGACTCCCGGCTGAAAGCAAAGACTGGAGCTCCCCTGCAGCACAGAAGCAAGGCCGTGCTTCCTCAGTTCTTCTTTGTATCTACCAGGTGACAAGCCGCTCTAGGGTGGGTCGTCTATACTCTAGAGGGTAGAACTGGGCTGATTCAGCTGAGCTTCTAAACTTCTCAAGTTCACACAACCAATCAATCTAACTTTCTTGGAAAGGTCACAGTGAGCAGGAAGTTTGGACCTATTCACAGAAAAGAGAGTCTGAATGGCCACTAAAAACATGAGAGGAGCTTGAAGTTCAGTGGTCATGTAGAAAAAAAACAGACTAATTTTCTCAATATTTTTGAAGAATAATATTAATAATACCAAATTGGGAGAAAGTAGGAAAGGATAAATTTCAGCATATTTAATATATTTTAATATATAAACATATATAATCCAACTCTAGAGGAGAGCACTCTGGGAAATAACTCTTACATGTGTCATGTGTAAACATGTTGAGGAAGATCAATATATCATCTTATGAAATCAGAAGAAATTAAATACAACGATAGGATCTCCTATTTGGGAAATAAGTAAACTGTCATGTATTCCTATATTCAATATTCCCCAGCAATAAGAATGAATTGAATTTGTATGAATTAACTAGTTTTTTTGTGCCTGGACATAATACCCAACATCCACAATTTAAAGAAGAGGTTTAATTTGGCAAACATTTTAAGAGGATGTAGTACATGATCCGTTGGCTTCAAAGCAGGCACATTATGGTCAAGGGGTGAGGCGGAGGCACTTTTCCATTACCTACCCAATCATACCTGGAAGGATGCTCTCCAAATTCCCCTAGTGAGTTCTTAAAGCCTATAAAGCTGACACTCCACCATATTTGCCAGACCCCACACCTTGTCAGCTTCATATGCAAACACATCTCCTTAAATCATACTTTCTTAGCAAATGAAGAGCAAGTTCATAATTTCGTGTAATATTATACAGCTATAATTTGTACAACCAAAGATGGAACTATCCCTTCACCAAAGGCCAGTAATATTTTTCAAATGTCAGAGCCCAAGTGTCTTCTGAAACTTAAACCAAACCCTTAGCTATGAGTCCAACCCTTAGCTATGAGCTGTTGCAAAAGTTAAATTCAAGCTACATAATCCCAAGGTGTAGTGGCACAACATTAACATGCCCATTCCAAAAGGGAGGAATATAAATATAGCAAAAAAAACAAAAAAAACAAAAAAAACTAATAGATCTAAAGCAAGAACAAAACCCAGCAGGGCCAACATTAGTCCTGCAGTTTCATTCTTGAAATCTGGGCACGTGGGAGTAAGCAAAGAGATTCAGAGGGCATAAGTGGATGTATGTCAGTGGTGTGTCTAGAGCTGGCTTTGCTTGATCTGGAACTTTCTTTGCTAAATATTCCATGTTCTTGCATCTCTGCCTTCTTTACTTTGGGTCTCTGCTGCACGCTGGCCCTCATTCCCACTGCTTGACACACTGTTCTATCAGAGACTCCTCATCTGGTGTCCAAGGCCTGCCTTTGAAATCTGGGTGGCCCCTTCTTGAGCCCATAACTCTACATTGTTCATGCTGACAAAATAAGTATCGTTTGGACAATACCAAAGCCTGCCCCAGTATTGGCAGTAGCCATGTGCCCTCAGATCATGGCAATGATGATTTCTTAGTGCTTGAATGACTGAGCCCAAGGAGATGACTCCCACGCAGCCGATTTCCTAGTAGGCCCTTCTCACAGAGGCCCCCGCTGATGTATTCTCAAGTAAAGTTTCATACTTTGCATTTCTGACCCTGTAATGGATACAGTCTTGGTGATTTCGGTCCAGCCCTCAGTGTGTCTTTCTGTTGTTGCTATTGTAGTTCCTTCAAAAGTACTTGGCTTCTTTTTAATGATACTAATCTCTTCAACAGCCACACCTCTTTTACTCCCACCTTTACATGTGGTTTCTCTGGGTGAAAATTTAATTAAAAAAAAATTTTTTTTTTTTTGCTCTACTTCGCACTTCTGACTATAAATCTGGCTAAAAACAGCCAGAGGTACGCATGTTACAGCCTGAACGCTGGCCTTTATTGAAATTTCCCCAGCACGTTAATTATTGCACTGCCTTTAATCCGTTTCCTGCATACTCTCAGGAATAAAATGAAAACAAATTTTCTGCTTGAGTACAATAAAAATGGGCTCTAGTACAATTGCCGATGAAGTCCTTGTTTCCCAGTGAAACTTGTAGGTGAACCCTTACTGTTAGTATTCTTATCAGCATTCTGGTCTTCAGCACTCTGATCAGAATTAACCACTAAGCTCTGTTTATTGCATTCTAGAGCTTGTTCAACACTTGTATCTCCAAAGCCTTTAAAACTGTTCCTATAAACCAGTTCCAAAGGCTTCCAATGCCAATGTTGGCATTATCACAGTGACATCTTTACTTCTGCAGTACCAATTTTCTGTACTGGTCAGCTTTTCCATCACTAGGCACATCTGACACCTACAATTTATTATGGAGAGAATTTTAATTTGGCACATATTTTAAGGGTATTTTGACCATGACCAGCTGGCTCCAAAGCAGGACCCTCATGTCAGAATGGCATGCTTAAGCAAAATTTTTTAAAAAATATATTTACTTGGTACAGGTCTCACTGTACAGTTCAGACTCATAGTGATCCTCCAGTCTTAGCCTCCCCAGCACTGGAATTACGGGTGTGTGCCACCATGCTGGGTTTCAAGGCTGGTGCTGGGAATCAAACCTGGGTCCTTGTGCTGCCAGGTAGGGGCTTAGATCGCTGAGCTATTTCTCCAGCCTTGAGAAAATATTTTTAATTCACAGTGACTGGAAATCAGAGCATGGAAGCAGCATAGGGGAAACAAGTGACAAAGTACAGTATGTAAGGTCATGCCTCTGTGACCTTTCTAGACACAGGCAGAAGGATCCTCTGTCAATCCCTGTATATTTTCCAGGCTTACCTTCCATAAACTTTATCTTTGTCAATATAAATAGATGTAAAAATCACAGGATGGAAGAAAATATTTCCCATATTAGACATATTAAAATATTTACATAAAAATTAAAAATTTAAAAAATCTGTGACAATGATGCATGTCATCTTTGAGTGTATACATATTTTAAAAATACTGCACATAACTTGAAATAATCTAATTTGAAAATAGTCATTATGTCTGAGGCAATATCACTGGAAATGTAATTGTAATGGGTGATCAACATTTTCTTTGCATTTGTAATTTTTTTTAATTAGGGAAATATGAGTGAAAGGTATAGGATTGTTTGCTTTTTTGTTTTTTGAAAGGTATAAGATTGTTTGCTTTATTTTTCAACTTTTTGTATGTCTGAAATATATATTAGTAGAAAATCATGGTAACTGAAATGCTAATTAATTGGGCATATTTCACTACTAATTTTTATTTTATAAATCTTTCTGCCCTTATTTGTAAGTAGATGCTTCCTTATATTTCTAGAAATACAAAACTGGAGTAGTGTTTACATTTCAAAGATTCCCTTTACAGTTGAATACTTGTGAAGTAATTTACAGATGACGGCATGCTCTGTAAATGTCAAGGAGATATAATTATCACAACATCTCCTGTTTAGAAGACAAATCAATGGTGTGTGTCTGTTTCATTAAAAAAAGTACACCACCTTCTATGAAAGGATTGGTTCTCCTTTCTGTGTGTGGCCAGTAATCCTCACTGTGGGCTGTAGTTCATAAAAGCTTCCCTTCTATACTAAAGGTTTCAACAATACTAGATGGTGAGTAGATCATACTTTGTTATCCTTTTTTACAGTTAATTAAATTAAGTCACCAAGAGATTAAGATCAAAGTACTGTATTGTGATGCAAAATTCATGATCTAGATATTTATGATTTGACATCTCCTGTCCCTTCTAGTCTAGTAAATAGAATTTTACTGATTGAATTAAATTGAGGCCCAATGGTTGTTATTTCAACCAAAGGATAAACAAGTGAAAAATCAATTTAAAAATGAATGCATAATCATTGGTACGTATGTCTTTTTTGATAAAAATCAAGAATTAGGAGCCCTATTCAAAATTAGAATAATATCTTTTGCTGTTGGAGACTTGCTGTCTGTTGTTTAGGTCCTGTAAGAAGAATCAGTGTAGAAAGGACAAGCAACAGAGGGTGAAAGTTGGTGAAAGGAGCCCAGGTGCCAATGCTCTTAGGTGCAAAAAATTAAATAGCACTGGGCTTTCTTTATAAAAGAAAGAGGAAGAGTCCTTGAAAATTGAAACTCATTTTGTAAAGCCTGGATTAGTTTGTCAGGCTGCTGGGATGACAGTCATAACTGGATGGATGAAGGACGGAAATGTATTGTCTTGTGTTCTGGTGAGTGGAGGTCCAAGTCTGCGGTGCTGGTGAGGCTTCTCTTCTTCAATGCATCTCTTTAGTTTGCAGCTTTGTCTTGTATCTCTGGATGGTCTTCTCTCCACTTGTGAATGTGTCAGAATCTCATAAGAGCGCAATCATAATGGATTATGCTTCCACTTAATGCCTCATGTTAAATTATGTATCATCTCCAAATGAGATTGCATCTCTGAGGCCCTAGAGCAGTGGAGCATGCTGCAGCAGACAGTTTGTATCATAGAAATCAGTGAAACATGTATCATCACTGTCTCAGAGATTAGGACTAAGTCTATAACAATTTCTGAAATTTTGAAAACAGAGGAACCACTCCTTGATTGATTATTTGTGTTCTGATGCCCTAAAGAATGAACTAGCTGCTTTGCCCAAACCTTCACATTGTACAGTGACAGAGATAACACACTCTATGGTAGGTGGAACTTTTAATTAAATGTTCTTCCTAATGCCTCTATGACCCAAAACATCGCAGTGGATTAATAGTAATGATCTTTGCATTGCCTTTTATTTTGAAGGGTATAAATGATGTCAATAGCTTTTAAACATAAAATATTAGAACAAAGATTTATCTTATACTAGTTCACTTTTTTCTCTGTGAATGACATATTAACATTCAGTGGCTGAATGAAGTGTACGATTATAAATTTGTTGTAATTTGTCCATGAAAAGGCACAGATATGAGTCTGTTTTAGTCTCTCCTGCATACCATCTTCCTTCTTTACATGTTTTCGCAAAATCATAACCTGGAAACAGTGTAACAATTCTCCTTTCTGGCCATATATGGAGGAACTGTCACCAAAATACATCTACAGCCCATCATTCTACCAGACTTCAATTTTGAACTCTGACCCAATTTTCTTTTCTTTTCTTTCTTTTTTTTTTTTTTTTTTTTTTTCATTAGTGGGAATACGCACAGGGAAACCTTAGACCTAGGCCTACATTACTACACTTGTTGACCCCATCCTTAGTGTACATTACTATGATAATCATCTTTTTTCTTCTAAAGTAATAGATGTTGTAAACCAAATAAGGGAGGAGTTAATAACAAGGAAGTGAAAGAATAAATGCCAGTTAATGTTTGAAATATCTTGCCATATATCTCATTTTCTTTTGCTTAAAATCATTAATGCTCAGTTAAATCCAGTTCTTCAGCCCATGACATGAAACCTGTTTGGCCTGCTTTTGCTGAACCCATATATCCAACATCTATCCACTTTCCTATTTGCACTTTATCCTTCAGCCAAACAAGTTGGCTTTTATTCTTTTCCAGTGAGGCTTGTAAATGTTTGTCAGTTCTCACGGGGTGGGGAGAGGGGTCTTGAATTATAGCACTTGCCAATTTTTATAGTATAAATACCCCAGGTTGGCCAGTTTTAAGTTACTTACATGAAGTCCAGCGGCTTGCAAAATTTCTGAAAATTTATCAGTTGGCTCTTGGGAGACATAGAGCCAGCCCCTGCTGTTATGTGGTTTTCATTGCCACCAAGTGTTATTTCACTCGGTGCTTTCAATAGGCTTTTAATATCCTAGTTATTTGACTGAGAGTAGTGTTTTCTGTGTCCCTGAGAAGCTGCCATTTATTTCTCAACATTGTAGCTTGGTGTCTTTCTCTTTAGACAGTTCTTTTCTTTCTTGACAGCTCATTGTCACCTCATACGTGTATCTCCTCATCATTCTAAAGGCTTTTAGTTGATTTGGTCACATTTTATATACTTTTGCTTTCCAGGTAGAATCTTAGTCTACTTGACTTGATGGAATTTTGTAGTTTGAGGAAAATTAATAATTATTAATTAATAATGGTAGCTGATTAGCATGGAGAAACATGACATTGTATTTTTAAAATATTCCAGTACATATAAGAATGGATTACTCTGAAGTTTTTACTTACTTTTGTTTGGCACTGGAAAAATCACATATTTTCAATTGGACTAAGTTTTTATATCTGCAAAATGGATATAATAAAATGTAAACTCATAGTATTGTTGTGCGAAATTATATATGAAGTACAGCACAGTTAGTAACCAGTCATTAAGTGGAAAGAGCAGACCACATCATCTAGTCTTCTAGTGAGACAGACTAGAAGGATCGTTGCATTTCTGATCATGCTTTGGACAAAGAACAAGGTAGGCCATATCTATCTATCTATCTATCTAGATATAGATATAGATATAGATATAGATATAGATATAGATATAGAGTGAGGCAATTTTGGTTTCAGGTGAAATAGGGTGTGCAGTCTTAAAATGTTTTGTTCTTTAATGTTTTGTTACGGTATTGTCAGCAAGTCTTAAAAAATATTTTCACCTTAAAACCTAAGGTAGATTTTAAGTTATCACTTCTTATGGCAGGACTTTGCCACGGTGGTTACACGCATTTAATCTGTGCCCTCCTGTTCTCTGCTATTGTTCATTCAGCCTCTGTATGCGTGACTCCTTTCCACTGACTGTTCAGCCTTGTGTTATGCCGAAAGACTGTGAGACCTCGGAATGGTCTTCCTGGAGCCCGTGTTCCAAGACTTGCAGATTTGGGAGTCTCTCACCTGGATTTAGAAGCAGGAGCCGGAATGTAAAGCACTTCGCCATTGGAGGTGGGAAGGAATGCCCAGAACTTCTTGAGAAGGAGGCCTGCATTGTTGAAGGAGAACTTCTACAGTCCTGCCCCAGGTATTGTGCATTATTTTAATAGCCAATATGTTAATATGTAACCTCACTTGAAATGGTGACAGAGGTGTTAGTAATAAATGTAGCCATGACTCATATTTATTGAGTCTTTATTTGGTGTAGGATTTCTTTTCTTGCCCTAGTAAAGTACTGGTTTGATAACGTGAGCTTCTTAAATTCAAGTCCTGTTTTTATCACCGTTAATTATATTAATTTTATCAGATTAATTCCCACCACTTCTGTAACTTATCCACTACCAGTATTTATTTTATTGGAGCTTAGTATATTGTAAATGCTCAGTAATTGTTGGCCATTATTACCTGACATGGCACACCTCATTCTTATACCAACTTCTATAAGCGTTGATTGCATCTTTAGTTTGCAAATGAGATCACCAAAGACTATAAAGGTTAAATAATTCCTGAGGTTGTATGGCTAATGGCAGCTTCCTGGTTATGATCCACTTCTGTTTCCAAATTTCATTGCTACTCTATGGCATTGTTTGTATTCCAAAGTCTGTAGGGAGCCAAAGGATATTGATTAATAACTACCTATTAATACCTAGATATTAACATCTAGATGTTAACATTAAATTAGATACATTTTCCCTATTTTTCACTAGTAATGGCCTCCAGTATAAATTCATTAGTTTATTGGCTTCTTGTGAGCCCAATCTCGTAATGATAGGAATCACTTGTGACTGATTGTTCTTAAGTTTATTAGAAAAAGTATTTGTAATTCCTGATGGACAACTGCTCTGAAATATATCTGTTGAATCTGTACTTATTAAAGACTAGAGCATGTTGATAAACATAGGTCTAATTTTAGTCTTCATATGTGGAAAACCAGTTTTTCATACACCATTTATTAAAGAAGCTATCTGCCTTCCAGAGAACGTTTGGTCCCTTTATCAAAGATAAGACAGTTGAGTATGTTTGTGGTTGTGTCTGCATATTCTAATCTATTCCATTGATCCTCGAGTCTATTTGCTTGCCAATACCATGCTGATTTTATCCCAGTAGCTTTGCAGTATAATTACAGGTCAGGGATTGCTATGTCTCCTACCTTTCCTTTCTTCCCAGGATTTCTTTTGCTATTCTAGGTCTCTTTTAGTTCCATATGAAATTTTAAAATGTTTTCTCTAGATTTGTTAGGTATACTAATGGAGTGTTAATCAGGATTGCATTGAATTTGTGTAACAATTTCAGGAGTATGGCCATTATCACACTGTTGGCTATTCCTATTCAGGAGCAAGGATTATCTTTCCATTTTCTGAAATCCTGTATCTGTTTTTCAGAATATTATAATTCCACTGTATAGATCTTTCACTTCTTTAAGTATTTAATTTTTGTGAATTTTATTGTGAAAGGCATAGTTTTCCTAATTTTCCTTTTGGTGTGTTTATTGTTTGTGTACAGAAAAGCTACTGATTTTTGAGTGTTAACTTTGTATCCTGCTACACTGTTGATTTTAGTTATTAAATCCAAATATAGGGCTGGCGAGATGGCTCAGTGGTCTAAAGCACCTACTTGGAACAAGCTTGGCGAA
>NDGM011237047.1:2790-14957 GCA_002564305.1 Octomys mimax | reverse complement strand
AAAAGAAAGAAAGAAAGAAAAATTCATTTATTTATATTTAGCTATTAAAAGGAGGGGAAAAAGAGTACCTTCTTAGAGCAGTGGCAGGGATTAAATGAGGTAATACATATGGGTGGAAGGGCCTGACACAGGATAACTTCCAGTCGGTGTCACACAAGCCCAGCATGCCTCATGCTGTTCTTAGTTGCATGCTTGACACAGATGCATTTTCCTTATGGTGGTGTCACAGTGGAAGGCAAGTAGGGCAGTTAGTGCATCTCTGAACTCTATCTATTTATTTATTGTTTTTATAAAAAATGTATTTAGCACAGGGTCTATAGGGTCTCACTACACAGATTGGACTCGTAGTGATCCTCTTGTTTTCAGCCTCCTAAGCCCCGGGATACAGGTGTGTGCCACCATGCCTAGACCAACTCTAGGAATTTTTAAGAAGGATCCATTGGTGCTTTCTACTTTCATAATCATGTCATCTGCAAATAAAGAGAGTTTTATTTCTTCCTTTTTAAATCCATACACCTTTAATTTCTTTTCTTGTCTTATTGCACTAGCTAGGACTTTGGAGTGATGAGAAAGGATATTCTGGTCTTCTTATGAACATTAGGGGAAAAGCATTGTGTCTCTCACCAAAAAGTGCATTTGCTGTAGGTTTTTTGCTTATATCTCTTTTTCAGGTGAATGAAATTCTCTTGCAGTTCTCATTTTACAAGATTTATAGAGTGTAAAAGTTGTTTTTTTTAAAAAAATCTAATCTAATGAGAGATCTGGCTCATGGTCATACTTTTCCAACTGGGAAGTGAATGAAGGAAAGAACGACAGTCCACTGCTGAATGTTCTGGTGACAAGTCCCCGAGTCAGCTTTCTGTCGCCTTGAGCCTGCATCTCGCTGCGTAAAGCCAGGGATCTCTATCAGCAGCCTTTAGGAAAGAGGCAGCAGAGGGTGGAGTGATGAAGCCTCTTAAATATGGAGAGCCGTCCCTTCTTATCTGGGTGACCTTGGATGAATCATAAAGCTTCAATTCTGAAATCAGGATTGTAATTACCTTATCGGGCTATGAAGATGGGTTGAAATGGTAATAACTCTAAAGCACTGTACAAATTTAAATTATCTTTTAGAAGACAAGTTCTTGGAGGACAGGATCTATGTCAGTTCATTTTTGTACCCTCTAACTAATCTGGAGCATAGTAAGTGCTTAATATGTATGTAATTATTGCATTATTACATAGATTCATCCCACTAGATCTCATTTCACTGTTTGCCCTTGGGCTGTGTTGGGGGTGTAGTACACAGTGGATGGTACCACAAGGCTCTATGACCTCAGAAAAGATACCCAAACCCGTGAACGAATAACTGAACTCCTTGGGTGTTTAAGGGAGGTCATCCAGGTAAATCTCCCTGCAAAAGATTGGCTCCTGGTAAATGATTACTAAATGCTAGCTGTTATTTTTATTTGGAACCCAGTCAACTAGAGAAGAAAAGCTGTGGGGGTTTTGGTTTATTTGTTTGTGGTTGGTTTCGATTATCTCCTGGAGGAAACACCCTTGTTTGCTTGAGGTTGAGAATAGAGGGTAGGAAGGAGGAAAACAAGTAGCCCGAAGCTGACCTTTGGTCTGGTATTTCCATTTGGGCAGATTTACTATTTTCCTCTTTTCCTAGCACTACTCAGTCCACTAGGTGACACTGTTTACTCATCTATGTCACTCTGCTCAGGCCTTCAAGGCAAATCTTAACTCAAAAGTAGTGTGTTTTAGTGTGAAGTGGTGGCTGGGGAATGTGTGTTGGAGAAAAAATACAAATAAATTGTTGGTGACCAACCTTGAGGTACAGTTAGGGGCCAGTTGTCACCTCTAGTTATCTGTGACTTATAGGCTGGTGTCACAACGGCTCTCTAACCTGCTTTTAAGAGCAACAGGCATTAGTTTCTACTTTTGCTCCAAGAAATGAGAAAAAACTTAGACTGCTCCTTCTCCCCATCATCACCAAATTGAAGATAAAATAAATTGTTGTGGCTTTGAGTGGAGAGCTTCAGAGATGCTCTTGAGGGTCTGGTTTCTCCCTCACTCTTCAGGATTCATCAGTGAAGGTGCCCAACCATTAGGGAACAGGTGAAGCAGCTTCTGGGCTCAGCTTGTATTGGGCTCAGGTTGAGTCCTAGTAAGTCATTGCTAAGAAGGAGGGTGCCACAGTGCCCCTGTTTGAATGTGGCATTTGGAGAGGCTCTCCTGGCTTTCTGGGTCAGTTCTGGCTCCATCTCTGTGTAGCTTTATTGCCACCCCCTCACCAGAAGATGTTTCTTATCTGGATACCACCCAGCTGAGATGTGTGATGATTCCAAATGGCACATATCACTCCTGGTTAGAGAAATCCTCTCCAAGTCACTCTCTTCCCTCGCATCTGCAGGCTGTGAGCCACAGGAAGTATCTCAACCAGAGGGCTCGGAAATCAAAGATTCCATTCATTTGCCTCAGATCTTGGTGTCTATCTTTTCTGCTTATCATCCCTTCTTCATTTTCCATTCTAACTTTAAAGTTAACTTATGTATGCTGTCCTGCTTATAAGCTGTGGTTTTTTTTGTCCTCAGAAACGACACAATTAGAATTATCTAACAAATATTTCTCAGTTCCACATATTCCTCCTAAAGCTTTCCTGGCCTCCTGGCTAATGAGCTCCAATTCTCTTTGCTTTCCTGTGCCTACAGCGCGTAGCACCTTGAGTTGGTGTGCGATAAACAGCTAAATATAGCCACAGTTTTGGCAGCTAACTTTTAGAAGACTGTCACAAGGCCCCTAAAACAGGAATTAAACAGATTGAAAAGGCCAACTCTTTTGTACTTGGGAAGAGAGGACGCTTTGCCTATGCTGTGAACAGTGGTCTCTTTTATGTGTTTGTGCTCTGCTTTATTTAAGTAACAGTAATAACGTTGATGATTGTTAACAGAAACACTGTTAAATACTCAGCACCCCTGTCTGCAATGGGGCCTCTTGCAGAAAGCTCTTTCTATGGCACTAACACTGCGGAACTGGCGGTCGCGTGAGGAGGGGAGCAGAGCAGATGACAGCAGCCTTTTCTCCGGATACACTGAACAGCAGTCGGTGGCCGAGCCCCCGTGACACGTGGGATTTGTCCAGTGGAATCTCCATCCTGCCTGGTCCTCTGAGGAAGGAAGAGAGGGCAGGAAAAAAGAGCAGGGGAGGGAGGGCCAGAGAACTTCAGGTTTGGCTTTGGCACATTTGATTGCTAGCTGTTGGAGCCATTCTCCCAAGAAGTGGATACTAATTATACTGAGGGTGCCAAGCCGTGTCACGTTTTTGTAACTCAAACAAATAGTCCCAGCGGATGGACAGAGGCCACCAAACTGATTTCATTTCTGATGCAACCTGAATTTAAAGCCAGGACTCCAGAGGGGACAGACAACAGTGAGTCTGTTTAGTGCTTAAGATGTGCGTCTTGCTGCTTTCGTGCTGCCTTGACTCCAGGGCTACAGGCTCTACTCTAATGTTTTCATTTAAGCGGTTGAGATGCTGCTAGGGGTGGTGGTGGCATTTTTTGGAGACATTGATGAGAATCAAATTGTTCTGAGGGACAGGGGCCATAGGACTCTTCTGAGGGAAAAGGGCAAATCGATCATGTGTCTTGGATGTGTTGAGAAAATAGAGAGTCCCTGTGGATCTTTCCCAAACTCTAGGCAGGTGTCTGCGTGCACTCTATTGGTGAAAGTGTAGCACTGCGGCCTCCAAGGGGAAGGTTAGACTCTGTGTGCTGCGTTTGAGAACCATAGGTCCTGAATGATCCTGTCCCAGCTTTTAGAAGAAAAGTGTTTCTCCTTTTGATGCCAGGTGGATCTCCCTAAAGCATCTTTTGCTCTTTGAATCTTTGGTGCTCTGCCTGCTTCCTAAACGATGTCTAAGCTCAGTGGGGGCCCAGCTTCCCACCTGAGTTGATGCACATGGGTCTATGGGTCTATGGGCTCTCCCCATCCGTGTGCTCCCTGCTCTCCTGCCCCATGAGCCCACTGGAGGGGACTTTGCCAGGCTTTCTGGGCATGAACTCGGTCTCTGCTGAGACCTGTCACCTCGACTTCTTTTATTCCCCTGGAGACCCTTCTCCTTTCTGAAACCTACTTCCTACCATTGGAATCCTGTTCACCACTAAAGGACCAGTTTAAATGCCACTGTCCTCAACAAGTCCTGTCTCTTCTCTGTGTCCATCCAGAAATAATTATTTATTTTCCTTTGTTTCGAACTTCTTCTATGGCACAGGAGCCCTGCTGTGGTCGATAGGGCCTTCTGCATGTGACATCTCTCCTGGAAGAGCACAAGCTCTCAGGAGGTGGGGAGTAGACACCTGCATCAGCCTAGGTTTGCCCGGTCTCCTGTACCGAATGTGTGGCCAGTAGTACCTTTTGACTAAATGAGTAACATTAAGCATGCACACCCTTCTGACTGGCCTGATTTCAATCTTGTGTCTCAGAGCTGGCAACGTAAACTAACAGTGTCAAAGATAATAAGAAATATGTTTCTTTAGATCAGTTTTGCTTCAGCCATCTTCTCAAGCATTTACACTCTTTCCGACAGGTTGGATTTCTCGTAGGTGCTCATGCAACCAGCTCAGAGCTTGCTGATTATAATATTGCAGTGAATGAGGGTCCCCAGCGAGGTGGAGAGAGTTTCTAATCAAACTTTATTTGGAATTTATGAGTTGGAGAACATTTTATCCCTCACATTTCCACAGACATTGAAAAGCTAAGAAGGTATGATATAATTATTTTCATGCTTGATGCACATGGGTCTATGGGCTGTTGACAGTGAAGCATGGAAAGAATGCTGAAGTGTAATATGAGCTAACATGTTTATGATATACCAGGTATTTATTCTTTTGGCTTCCCAATAATGGTTATTTCCAGTTCTCCCTTAGATGATGGCTTATCACACAGATCTGGATGCATGCAAATCCAGCTAGTGGCCGTAGATAGAATCCCACATGCAGTGAGGTCAGCTGCGGCAAGGACTGTGTTAGTGTCCTCAGCTTTCGGAAGGGTTCTGCCTCTCCATCTTTCCACCTGTTGGCCCTTTCAGGTAGTTTATTTGGATCTGACATCTTCACGATGTATCTACTTTGATCTTCCTGGATCTCTCACCAGTCCAACTGACGTTGGCAATTCGTGGCCTGAAGGTGGAGAGAGCCTCTGTTCTGTGGCTGCTGCTCGCTTGCACAAGGTGACCTGGGGGGTCACTGAGTGTGTGGGTCCTCGTGCAACACCACTGGGAGGCTCCCCCTCTCCTCACCTGTCCAAGACAGCTACAGTGAGTAGGATCTTGGGGCCTCAGCATTTCCTCAGCTAAGGATGCAGGGACAGTAGAAATGAAATAAAATCAACCACTAACAGCAACAACAGCATGAACAATGCAACAAAGAATTTGAACCAGAATTGTAGCAGATTGTTAGCTGAGGGTCAGAGGCTGAGGGGAGCATTGCCTCCTTCCCAATCAAACAGGAGACAGCTGTTAAGCATTCAGTTTCCAGATGCTGAGATAGGACTTGAAATCCCAATAACTCTGCCACCTAGAGCCAGGTGATCAACTGAGTCTGTGTGGACCTGAGCGCTTCCATCTGCTATGGAGATTGTGCTAAACTGGACAGTGTACCGGAAGTGCACAGCAAATCCAGCGCTGCCCACGCACAAGTTCTTTGTTAGTGACCAGCAGGTATATTCAGAAGGTCCATGTCCAAATGAAAACATACATTCTGGGAGAGATAATAGATGTAGTTAGTTTTAGGTTCATGTGATATTTTCTTTCTCCCTCCCTCCTTCCCACCCTCCTACCCTTACTTCCTTCACAGTTTCATGATAAAGAATGACTGGGTGAATGGGATTTGGACAGGGACATTTTTGGTGAGGCTTTGTGAAAGACTGGAAATCAATGAAAAGTCGGGAGCCTGAGCCATCTCTCAGGGTGCAGCTGAGCAGCCAGCTGAGGTGAGTGTGTGTGGGGGGTTGGGGGGAGCAGGAGGCCAACCAGTTCTCAGGTCATATGCGGCCCAGGTTGGCCTGCGACAGTGGTCTGAGTCACCTTATGTGGGCTCCCTCAGTCCCCAGATTTTAAACTGCTATTATTAAAAGTGTTGTGGTCCGGCAATGTATAGCTCTTAGAGTCAGCAGGCAACAGCCTGTATCCCAGGGGCAGGACTGTCGAGGGGCCTGGTGATTTAAATGAGTTTCGACTGACGGCTTTATCTTCCTGTCGCGTTCCGTACACCTGTGACTCCTGCGTGGCTGGGTGCGGTTAGTTCTATCTTACATTTGCTGCTTCAGAGAGAAGCACATCGAAAGTGTTAGGGTGATGGCAGCTCCCAGTACTGTAATAGGTAACAGTAGTCATATCACATCTGTTCTGTGTTTTGTAATTTTCTTACCGAAAGACCAAATTAGAGTTTATGAAATTTTCAGATTTAAAGGTAAGGTAAAAATGTTTTCTACCTTCCATGTATATTTAGACAATGTTAAACAAAACTGAAGTTTTCCTACCTCTGAAAGAAGTTTACCAATTTCCTTCAAAATCCTCCTTTGATCTTTCTTTAGTATACTGTGGTCAGCCCTATTGGCATTAATTATTCTCTAAGTGAAAATGAGACAAGTAATTACCACATTTTATGTGGGTGACTCCGGATATACTGTTCATATATCCTCTTGGCACAGGCCAATTAATGCTTTTTTTTTTTTTTTTTTTTTGGAGACATGGTCTCATTTTGTAGCCCAGGCTGAACTCAAGGTGATTCTCCTGCCTCAGCCTACCTAGTGCTGCGATTCCAGGTGTGCACCACTATGCCTGACTCAATTAATGAATTTTGAATGAGTGAATGAGTTCTTGGATGAATGAGTGATTCTTGCTTTTTAATTTACTCTATTCGTGTGTCTGTTTTAGTAGGAATAATTCTGATTTCTTACGAGTATGGCTTCTGTCAGAGCACCTACTCCTCTGGGTTAGCTCTTTAGCCAGTTTTCTCTAAGTTTTTTATGTTCCTCTTTGGTTTGAAGTCTAGAATTGGAGACCAAGGGAGTCTATCAGGCAAAAACTCTGAAGTGCTTCCTTAATTATAGAACCAAGTAAAAAGCTTCAGTTTTAGAGGGATGTGACTGTACTTGGCTCTAGTCTAGCCTGTGGGAGGTTTTGGGTCTTGAAATTTTTGATTTGAAAGGAATTGAAGGAATTATTGCTAAGTGGTTTTGTTCTTTTGATTTCAGATTTGTCTGTTTGTTTTGATGATAACATGGCTAAGGTAAAAGTGTGTTTTGTTTTTTTTTTGAGACAGGCTCTCACTCTAATTCAGGCTGGCCTTGAACTCACTGTGTAGCCTGAGCTGCCCTCAAGCCCGTGGTGATCCTCCTTGCCTTAGCTTCCTGAGGGCTGGGATTACAGGCGTACCCCACCACGCATGGCTAAGGTAAAAGTCTTATTTCTTAGAAATATTCAAGTGTTCACTGATGAAATGTTAGGATGTATATGACTTGGTTTAAAAGCATCAGCAGGAAAGGAGGGAGGGAAATTAAAGTGGGAGAAATGATACATTGATAATTATGAAAGCTAAGTTAATTACTAATTATTCTATTTACTTTGTAAATGAAAATTTTTTTCATAGCAGGAAATAAGAAAAAAATGTGCTGAGATAAACCTAGTCCTTCTAGGTGAGAAAAGCCAAGGCCCAGAAAGGCAAGAGTCATGCCTACCATCCCAAAACCAGTAATGGAGGATTTGGACAGGAAGTCAAGACCTGTCACCCTTGCAAATGTCCTTGTTTGTTTGTTTATTTGTTTTCATGTACTATGTGCTAATCCAACTTGTCATGTGTGCTGTCTCTGTAGACTTTGTTCTTGTCACTGTCAGCCTGGTGATAGCCACTTTGGCATGCAAAGGCCATTTGTGAGTCTAGTCTATTTCAGTCAAAGTCAGTTGACTTTCTTCTGTGATTTTTAACAGGCACAAAGATTTCTCCACTCCAGGAAACCATCTAAACAGAAAACAATGTTGATACATCTCTTTGTTCTGTTGAATTGTTAGGGACTAAGATAAGGAATCAGTGGAAGGAAAAAAAAAAAAAAACAACCAAGACAAAACTATGCACAAGGACATTCAACAAATGAACAGTCACAAGACAGAGCTAAACTTTTAAACAAGAATGTAAATGATATCCCGAAGTAATTACTAAAAATTTAAATGTACAATAAAATGATAAAATGCTTTGATAGGGCTCAGGCCTGAGGGGCCTCTGATAGATATATCCAGCATCTTGGTGGCTGGCCAGGGGGGCTCTGGGGTTTGGAACACTGATTTCATCAGGAGCCAGGACCACCTCAGGAAGTGACCCGTGTCCTAAATGCTCAGGGTTACCTGGTGTTATCCATACTTCTCTTCAAAAAGAAAGAACATCTATCTCTCTGTCATTTTCTTTGTTTTTGTTTTTTGCAGAACACTTTGCTTTTTCTTTATTTAAAGATTCAGATGCAGCAAAAGATCCAAGTTAATATTTGATTTTTTTTTTTTTTAATTAACAAGAGCATCTCTTTATCTGGGGAAAAGGACCAGGGGCAGTAGGAGGAGGGGTAAGGGTGGAGAGTTGTGTATTTTGAGGCCAGTGGCTGCACAGAAGGAAGTAGTTATGGGTTAACACACTCAGGTGAAATCGGAAGGTAAATACTATTAAATGGTAAGTAGCAGTCTCAGTGGTGTGGCAGGAATGCAAGTTGCTCAATAGGAAGCCTGGAGCCAGGGAAGTCACTCAGGTGAGGCCAGGATGTTAGGGACAGCCCTGCAAGGAAGCCACCTTCCGTTCAGGGCCAGGGAGGCTGCATGAGAGCTGGCCCTACTAACCAGTAAGTGGCAGAGGTGTTGGAGACCTAAGAAGAAATTCTCAAGGATTGTGGAATTTAAATGGCACTCACATCCTTACTTAGGAGTCAGGGCATTTGTAGGTTAGGTTCAAGATGCTTCCTCTAAGTGATTTGTACTTTACAGGCAAGACCTAAGCATTGTCTCCGTTTTTTTCCCCATCACAATTAATTCTCTTTGTTCCTGAGGTGCATGTCCTCAGCCTGAGATGGTTCTCTTTACTTCCAATGCACTTTTGACTGGGCTGTCCAATTCTCAGGTGTCTGGAAGCTTCTATAGAGGTTAATACTAACTATGGATTTCAATTTCAAATGAATTTCTCACTGAGAATGAGTTAGACATGAAAGTACACTTCCGAGCAAATTGTGCATTCATTTAAAGTTTAGGAAAAGAAATAGAAACAAATCCGGCCTCTCTCCCACCCAGCGTGAGGCCCCAGGTCACCACCCCTGGAACATTGTGCTTTTGAGCTTTTGACGGGATTTGCTTCTGAGGTTAAGAGAAGTGTATGGCAGATGTTGGAAGGCAGTTGGGGGTGGGGGTGGGGTGCAGGGATGAAGGGGCTGCCAGATGTTGAGCAAGAGGGTGGGATGTGGGGATGAAAGCCTGCCAGATGTCTGCAGTGCAGCCTGGTGGGCACCTGCGTCCCATGATCTCCAGAAGACGATTTGTATCGCATCCACAGGATCTCGTGAGGGACCACTCCCCTCCCAGTCAACATGGGACTGAGGGCTCCAGGGCCAATTTTCTGCATGGTTCCCAGCCTCTCTGATGATATCTTTCTGGAAATCCAACTTGAGGGTTATGTGAGTGAAAATACACAATCAACCAATATACTCATCTGTAAATAAAAAGGGGAGAGGGCCTTTACATTAAATTTGTTGTTCTAAAATCACCTTTTATTTTCTATTTATTTTATCTTTCCAATGAGAAATGAGTTGCTCTTCTCTTTCCCCACAATAGATTTAATAGATTTATTCATCAAGTTTTCTAAATTTAGACACCAAACTGATGTTTTTCTCCCACTGCTTAATTTTATTCTTAGCAGCACTTACATAAAGCCAGGCAGTGAGAGATAAGGCAAAATTACTAACTTGCTGTGACCTGGAATGCACTGATAGAATGAAATGACAATAATGGAGACTGATGTGCCAGCGAGACTCAGGACCCAGTGCCCCAGTGAGACCTGCTGGATGCTTTTGGATTTCCCCAGGGTGCCTCTGGCTACATGTTTCCTGTGGCTTTTAGGAGTCTAAGTTTTCTTGGATGTCTGGACCAGACTCAGTTCTTTAGCTAACAGATGAGTCACACAAAAGAAACTATGTGGATCTTATCATTTCCTTGGATTTTAGGCAACTTTAGTGTTTTCTAGGACTAGATTTGATTACAACAGGTAAAATTCCTCTCTCAGGTCTTATTTGAAAGGCTTAGAAATGACGGCCTTTGAGGACTTGGGCAATGAGCCGAGGGGCTGGAATGACCCAGAAGCCCCATGTGTGTCAGAGGCATCGTGAAACCTGAAGAAAGCCTGCAGTCACTTGCAGTGGGTCCTGGTGGCAGGGTTGGCCCTTGCTCTTGGACGTGTGTTCCTGGTTTCAGCAAAAGGCATCTGTCACTGTCCTGGGTCCTGGGGCTCCAGTTCAGGCCCCCCTTCTTGGGAATCCCAGTGTACTGAGGAAGACAGATATTGAGACTATATTTGTTGAAACGATTATTTTCAAGGAGTAAATACTACAAAGGAAAAGAACAACTTGTACTGTGAGAATATAGTAGGAGGGAGGACTTCGTTAGATGTTATCATATAACTATGAGATGAATTGCTTTATGATTTAGCAAATTGATCCTGCAGTTGGGATTAGGTGAATCTGCTTTAAATATGTTGGTGTGCATGAAGGTTTTTGTTTTTGAGTTTTTGAGACAGGGTCTTGGGGTGTAGTTCAGGCTGGCCTTGAATTAACTAGGGGTCCAAGGCTGGCCTCGAACTCATGGCATCCTCTCGCTTCACTCTCCTCAGTGCTGGATTACAAGTGTGTACCGTTACAGCTGGCTTCACGTGCAAGGATTTTTGTCAACTGTTACTTTCTTAAGTCCCACTAAGGAAGCAAGAGAATCTTTTTTTCAATATATGGGAATAGTACATATTTATGGGGTATCAAGATACGTTTTGATGCATGTACATATTGTGAAACATTCAAATCCTGTTATCTACCTTCCCAAACATGAATCATTTCTTTATGATAAAAAATCAAAAAAATTCTATCTAACTTTTTATGAATATACAGTACATTATTATTATCCATAGTGAGCTAACTGGGCACAAGCCCATTCAGCCTTTCCTTATAGTTAATGGTGGGCTTGTTACAAATGGCCTTTATTATAATGAAACACTTTATTTCTTTACCTAAGGTGTTTTAGAGTCTTTTTTTTTTTTATCATAAAGGGGTTTTGAATTCTATCAAATGCTTTTTCTGTGTCTATAGAGATGATCATATGATTTTTGTCCTTTTTGTTGATATGGTGTGTCATATTTATGGATTTGCATACACTGAACCATCCTTGTATTCTTGGAATAAATCTTATTTGAAGTGAGCAATCTTTCTAAGGTGCTGTTGGGTTCAGTCTGATATTCTGTTAGGGAGCTCTGTGTTTATGTTCATCAGGTGTGGTGGACAGTGGCTTTATTATCGTTGTTGTCTTCCTTGAGATGAGGTCTCGCTGTACAGTGCAGGCTGAGCTTGGTCCCATTCTGTAGCCCAGGCCGGCCCTTGTCCTCCTATCTCAGCCACCCAGCGCTAGTATTGCTGGTTGGTGCGCACCACTGCACCCTGCTGGGCTGCAGCTTTAGGGTTTTGTTGTGTTCTCTTCTGATTTTGGTATCAGGGTCGTGTTGGCTTTGTCAGCTGTGTATAAGAGAATTTCCTGGGGCCCGCGCCTTAGCTCAGTTCTTTAAGTGGCTGCTTCAACCAAGCAGTCAGGCTCAGGTTGCTGTGGTTCTATCCCCACAACTCAAGCCAGCCCAACCTGCCCTGAAGGCATTCGGAGCAAAAAAAAAAAAGAATTTCCTCCTCTTGAATTTTTTGAAATGACTTGAGGAAAATTGATAATCGTTCTATTTAAATTTTCTGGTAGAGTTCAACAGTGATACTATCTGGCTCTAGACTTTTCTTTGTTGGGAGACTTGTTATTACTGATTCAATCTCATTAGTTGTCATTGATCTGTTCAGATTTTCTGTTTCTTAATGATTCAATCCTGGTGAGGTTTGTCTTTTTTTTTTTTTTTTTTT
>NDGM011237034.1:3693-21255 GCA_002564305.1 Octomys mimax | reverse complement strand
GGTATGATGATTTCAGTTCTTTTGGAAAAATACCTAGGAGGAGAATAGCTGGCTTGAATGGGAGCTCCAATCCTAGCTTTTGAGGAGTCTCCACTCTGATTCCCATCATGATTTTACCAGAGTGCACTCACACCAACAGTGGAGAAGGGTTCCCTTTTTCCCACAGCCTCTCTAGCCCTTGTCCTTGGTTGCCTTCTTGTTAATAGCCATTCTTCCTGGCATAAGATGGCACCTTAGTGCTGTTTTACTTTGCATCTCTTGAACAACTAATGATGTAGAACATCATTTCATATATTTATTTGCCAGTTGTTCATTCTTCATTTGTGAAGCATACATTCACCTGAGATGCCCATTTTTGGATTGGGCCTTTGAATTTTCGAGGCCTGATTTATTTAATTCTTTGTATGCTCTAGATATAAGTCCTTTGTCTGAGGAACAGTCAGCTGTAACTTTTTCCCAGTTCATGGGTTTTCTTTTTGCTCTGTTGATGATTTCTTTTGACGCTTAGAAATGTTTTAAAAAGATGAGAACCAAATTGTTGATTCTTTGAACTTTACTTGCAGCTTGATTTTTTTATATACTTTCTTCCTACTCCTACATCTTTAAGAATTTGCCTACTTTCTCCTCCATAAGATTTAGTGTTTTAATTTTAATATTTAAATCTCTGATCCACTTTGATTGCAGTTTTGTGCATGGTGATAGGCCTGGGGCTATTTTTAGCCTATGGCATGTGCAAAGCCAGTTTCCAGCACCTTTTATTAAAGCTGCTGTCATTCTTCCAATGAACATATTTGGCCCCTTCATCAAAGATAAGGTGGCCGAGTATGTTTATAGTTGCACCAGCATCTTCTAACCATGTTCTGTTGAGCCTCTGGTCTCATTTTTTGTTTTTTGGTTTTTTGGCCAATGCCATGTTGACTTTATCACAGTAACTTTGGAGTATAATTTCAAGTCAGGGATTTTGATGCCTCCTGCTTTTCCTCTGTTGTCCAGGATTGCTTTGATTCTAGGTCTCTTGTGGATCCAGATGAATTTTAGAAATGTTTTCTCTAGGTTTGTAAGGTGCAGTACTGGGATTTTAATTGGGATTGAATTGAATCTGCATAATAATTTTGGGAATATGGACAGTTTCACAATGTTGGTTCTTCTTGTCTAGCAACAAGGAATATCTTTCCATTTTCTGAAAATCTCTTCAATATCTTTTTTCAGAGTATGATAATTTTCACTGTATCAATCTTTTACTTCCTTTGTGAGTCTGAGTCCTTAGTTTTTTATTTTTGGGGGCATTATTTTTGAAGGCATGGTTTTCCTAATTTTGTCTTCTGTGCAGTTAGTATTCGTGTCTAGAAATGCTATTAATTTTTCAGTGTTGATTTTGTATCCTGTTACTGAATTTGGTTATTAAATCTACAAGTCTCTTCGAGATTTAGTGGATGGTATGTAGATTATCATGGCTTTGCAGATGATGACAACTTCACTTTCATTCCAGTCATTATTCCTTTTACTTTGTTCTCTGGTCTAATTGCTCTAGCTAATGTTGCAAGTACTGTGTTAAACAGGAGTGGTAACAGTAAGAATCTTTGTCTCTTTCCTGATTTTACAGTGAAGATTTTTAGTTTTTGTCCATTTAGTATGATGTTGGCTGTTGTTTTGTCATAGATGGCTTTTATGAGGTTGTGGTAAATACTATCTACTCTTATTTTCAGTAGGATTTTTATCATGAATGATTGTTCGAATTTGTCAAAAGCTTTTTCTACATTTATTGAGGTGATCATGTGATTGTTGTCTGTGGCTCTGCTGATGTGGTGCACTACATTTATGGATTTGTGTACACTGAACCATCCCTGCATTCCTGGGATGAATCCTACTTGGTCGTGATGTATAATCTTGATCGTTTGCTGCATTCTGTTTGCTAGTATTTTATTGAGTATTTTTGTATCTATGTTCATTAGGAAGATTGGCCTGTAGTTCTCTTTTATAGTTTGGTCTTTCTCTGGTTTTGGCATCAGAATAATGCTTCCCTCCAGGAATATATATATCAGGGATTGAACTCAGGACCCTGCACTTGCTAGGCAAGCATTTATTCTACTAAGATCTCCCCAGCCCTTGTGGTAGGTTTTTGATTACATTTGCAATTTCATTCACTGATACTGGGTTATTCAGAAATTTTATATTTTCTTGATTCAGCTTTGGTAGTTCATATGCATCTAGGAATCTGTTGATTTCTTCTTTATTTTCCACCCTGTGAGAGTAAAGATTTTGGAAATAGGTATTGATGATCTTCTCAATTTCTATACAGTCCATAGTGATTTTACCCTTTCATTATATTTTTTCTTTTCTTTTTTAAATCTAAGACAGGGCCTCACTCTGAAGTTCAGGCTGGCCTTGAACTCACTTTGTAGCCAAGGCTCACCTTGAATTTGCAACAATGCTCCTGCCTCTGCCTCCCCACTCCTAGGAATGCAGGTGTGTGCTACCATGTCCAGCCCTAATTTTCTTTTAGGTTTGGAAACACATGTTATTGTAACCAACTCAGTATGATTTCATTTTATGCAGAGTGTTGTTTAAGCTTTTATTTTAATGACTTGGGTTATTTTCTATTTATAATTAAAACCTTGTAAAACAAAATACATAACATATGACCACAACATTTTCCTTATCATAGATCCTTAAAAATGTTAAATATTATAGCAATTTTTTATTTTTTTAATTTTGTGGCTAAAGCACCTTTCACAGCTATGTACAGAATTACAGTCTTATAATTTGTGAATAAAATAGTGCTGAATATTATCATTATGAAGACAATTTCACAAAATGTGTATCATTTTTGCAAAAAATTCCATTTACAAAGTTGTACACATGATCTTTTACCTGCTGAAGTTTAAAAATAGATTGTATTCTCATTTAGGCAAATTTTGTGAACACTCATTACTCCTGGAAGTTATCAAACCTGTATCAGTTATAAAACTAGTCTGTGTATTTTTTTGTTAACTTGTTCTTGTATAATTAAATCCATCCAAAATACAGTCAAGTCTTAAATAGTGACACTGTATTGTATTATAAGTCAGTTTATTCTGGCTATTTCCCCCTCATTTCAAAGATTAAAGATGCTTCCTTTAAGCACAGAGTTTCTTGCATGAAAGCTCAACACCTGAATTTATGTCTTCTGAGCTTTCAGGTTCTATTTTCCATAAACTGTGAAGGAGGCACTCTGGCGCTCTAATTCCTTCATTTGTGTAACAACATCAATAAAAAGAAAGCCAGACAAAGATCTGACTTTGAAATGGGAGGAGGAAATCACAGACAATGCGAGTCAGCCGCAAAACCTTCTGCTTTATTGAGCACCACCTGTTAGCTTTTAAGGCCGAGGACTTGTGTTTGTTTATGCCTTAGTCCCCCACTTCAGGGCTTAGGAGGCGCTCAGAGCGGTGCCCGAGGGAAGCGGGTCGGGGCTGGAGCCGCCTGGCCAGAGCTGCGCTGTCCCTGCACTCAGGGCTGTCTGGGCGAGCGTGCCCAGGTCTGCCCACAAGGCGGGATACGGGGCGTGTCACACACAGCACTGTCTTCCAGGGGCCTGTGAGCAACGCTGCCTGCTGTTCATGCTAGTAAAGGTAACAGCAGGAACTTACAGTGAGAGCTCAGTGGTTGCGCTCAGTTCTTCCAAATTCTTGTTCAAGCAGCAAAACATTTGAAAATTGAACCTATTTTGCCCACAAGAAATAATGGAAAAATCAAATAATTGGTTCAAAGGCCCCCAAAATTCAGTAATAAATTGATATTTTAGGACTTTAACCAGCTTCACAATGACTTCTCTAACCCAATCATGGCTATTGGTTTCCTCTTAGCTTTGCAGCTGGTGTTACTTTACCTGGAATCACAGTTACGCTATTTTACACAAATAAAGAGAAAAGCACAGTGCGGACTGTCACGCCTTACCACAGGCTCTGTATGTTGCCCGGGAAGAGTGACACTTAGACTGCAGTGTCACCCTCCTGTCCTCCGTGGGAGGCAGCGTGACTCACTCTTCACCCACACAGGTTTCCTTCAAGTCAGATTTTCCATTCAACTGCAGAGCGAAGTCATGAATACCCAGCAGGCTTTCAAAGTTCACCCTTCGAGTCCCGGGAAGACTGAGCTTGGTGCCATTCCAACAACTGAGGCCTGCTGTGGCTTCTGAAGGAATCCTTCCTGTGCATTTTGCTGAGGGCAGTAACATTTGTCCAAATGCCTAAGATTCCTGGTGATCACCATCATTTTGCAAGCAAGACAGGAGGAGAAGGGGTGTGGCGGGCAGCGTGCTCCGTGCAGCCTCGCACTTGCTGTACAGCCTCGGAAAGCGCCTTCCATGTATGGAGACACAGGCTCTGGTCCCACACCAAGTAGAAATGTTAGGAGCAGAGCTTCCCTAGAAATGCAGCCCAACAAGTGACTGGGTTTGTGAGCAAACCAGTGTTCACAGAACGGCTCTGTGCTTCAGTGTTTCAACTATTGCCGTTAAAGTTACGCTTCAAAATTGGCCAGTGGTCCTTTGGGTGCTCTTGGGCAACAGGGAAACTCGGAATGTGCTGAGAATATAAAATCCTCACGTCATGTGCTTGGCCAGAAGGCTGACCATGAAAACACGTGTGCCACATGAACTAGGCACCTTGAGGATTGGTTTCTGTTGGCTGCACCCGGAGGAGTATTAGTCATAGTCTAGAGCTGATTCTTTCCTGCCTCTGGTGTGAATCCTAAAAGAATTTCTACTCTTGTCCGATTTTGACATTTAATTTATCTCTGCAGAATATATACTGAGTAGGTGGTGGAGTGATTTCTAACCCAGAAATGAAAGACAGGCTGTCTAATATGTTCAGGCCATAAATGAAATGTGCATTAGAGCAACATCATTGTTTTACAGCTTTAATCAGTACCTGTTTTTAAAGTAGCATGCAGATTATAGTGTTGCCACGTGTGCAGTCATCTCTAACAGGGATGGCACCTTCTTCCGTGCTGCCCGAGGGCCACTGAGATCTCAATGCCAAAGGCAAATGCCGGTAATGACAACAGCCCACACTGCGCACACCAAACACTGCACCAGGGCCGCGGAGTGCGGTGCATCACGGCAGCGCGATGAGACCCGCTGGAAGGAAGTGCTAACCGCGCTCCTTCCAATGCACGCACGAGCAGCGGGAGGCTTAGTGAGCGGGGTTCCCGGGCCACTCGCCAGGGGTGAGCCCAGCTGCTGGGGCCCTGCGTCCTGCCTCTTGTCTTATCCCAGTAGTGCACCGTTTTCCTGGAAGCGTCACTCTGTATTAGGACCTTGAGGAAAAAAAAAAAAAAAAAAATCAAAAGAAAATTTTATTTTAACTTCAGGCAAACAGTGAGTAGGAAACACTAAAATTTTATATATCATTCAACTGAAACTCAGGATTCATTGAATATCTTTTCTTCTGACTTGGTACTTGAATTTCAAACCTTCTAGGAAGTTATTAAAAGTCCCCCGTGGAAGAAGAAGCAGTTGAAGACACAAGCGTCTCAGCGCTCGGGCGGTGCCGGCTCTGGCGCCGGATGCCGATCCCCGCCGCCCACGCGCTGTCCCCGCCGCCCACGCGCTGTCCCCGCCGCCCACCCGCTGTCCCCGCCGCCCACCCGCTGTCCCGCTCCCCTGCGAATCAGAGGGCGGTGCCGCTTTGTGAGCTTCCACAAGCAAGTGGAAAAGAGAAAACTGTACACAGACTCACACGCATCGTGAATGAACTCAAATCGTTTCACTGCGGTTTTATAAATTGTCCTTTTGTGCATGAAAGGCCATTATTTTGTTTTCAGTATTATATCCTTTGAACAAGTGTGTTTTTCAAATCTCTTTTAAGAGATGAAAATAAGAGTAAATGCTTATTTTTTTCCCCTCTGACATTCTGTTCTGTTTCTATGGGAATATCTTAACCTGAAGCTTCTACAAAAATAAAAAGATGGCAGTGGTTTTTTTTTTTATTATTATTATTGTTGAAATCTCCACGGTGCTGCCTGATGGCTGCCTTGAACTTATAGTGCTCTGTGAGATCCAAAGAAAATAAATTACCAGGATCCAATTTCATTTCTTACAAAACCTCTTCATTTTGTTTTGTCTCCATGAACACGAAAGAACTTTCATTTCTTGGCAGCTCTTTCTGCCCGTGGGCTTCTCCCCATCTGCAGTCTGTCTGTCCGTCTGTGACTGGCTCAGAGGTTCAGGAGGACGCACCAGAGTTGGGACATGCCTTACTGTTCTCACTTCCTTTTCTGGGTCTATGAGGGAAGTAAAAACTTTAATGTTATATAAATACCTTTATATAAAGAGACAATAGATCTGATATGTCAGGAAGAGCATAATTATTTGGGTCCTAATTTGGTTAAACACATAGAAACAAATCTTGCCATCCGAAGTATGGCACTTTAGACTGTGAATCTGAAAAAAAAATTCTTTGTGATGGAAATGGTGTCTGTGTATTCTTTTCACGAGATACCGCACTGCTGAGTTTCTTGGCTCTGACCTTCTATCACCCTGGGTGCTGGTTTTAGCTTTGCCCAATATCTAATTTAATGTCCTGTGCTCCCCTGGGGGTGACCAGCAGCCTCCCTTTCATGTCTGCTGCACGAATATTGCTTTCGGGTTTCCGCCGAGATGCTGATCCTTCGCTGCCCTGTTCTCTGTAAACACGTTAAATGTTGAACCCAAACATTCCCAGGCTGCCCTTCGCTTGTCCTGAATTTATTCCTGTCTCCTGGAGTAGAAAGAGGGATGCCTTTCCTTTCTCCAGGAGGGTAATAAATGCCGCATCATCTGCTATCGCACCGCAGGACCCCCGCAGCGGCTGCCGCACCCCCACTCCTGCCGCACCTCACCCTACCCCTCCTCCCTCCCCGTAATTTCTGTGCCTCTTACTTCTTTGGGGATTCTGAGGCAGGGTTTTGCTTTGTAGTGCAGACTCACCCTGAATTCACTTTTATAGACCAGACTGGCCTCAGACTCATGGCAATCTTCCCGCCTCAGGCTCCCACATGCTGGGATTACAGGTACGCGCCACCATGCCCAGTGACATTTTACTGTTCTAAGGGAAGCCCAGTGTCCCTGTTCCTGAAGCCAGTGCACATCCCTGGTCCTTGGTGGGTGCTCAGTTAATCCTTGAGACCTCGGCGGGAGATGGCGTTCAGGTCTTCACGCAGCACTGTGGTGGCTCTTGCTGTCCCGTGCAGTCCCAGTCCAGGCCCAGATGCCAGCTGCAGAGGGCACCAGCTGAGAGCAGCTCTCCCGCTTCTCCCCCGAATAGCTTTGTTGCCTTGTTTCAGAATATTGTAGATGTGGTGAAGGCCTAAAATATTGTTCTGATTTTCAGATATTTAAGTAAACTAAGGAGACTTGTAATTAGTGATGAGCTAATACATTTTTTCATTGATCTTTACAAGAAAATCAGCTCCCTGGCGTGAGAGTCTGAGGATTTTGAGGGTCATTTGCCACGTCTGCCTTTTTCAGTGTTATTATAGGGACACCTTTTATCTCATTGCATGTTTTGGCCCTCCTGAACTTAATTTGTGTTTTCTTATATGGAAAATGTATTAATTACAATGAAAATTTTCCGTTATCCATAAAAGCCTGCAGCACAGTTCCAAATAGTACATCAGACAGAATAAACTAAAATAGTTTAACGTTTGCCCTTTTCTGTACTCTCTATCAACAGCAGGTGCTGTTAGTAATGAGTGGTTTTTGCCGTCCGCTGGAGTCGGCACATCACCCGTCTGTAACTTAGATGCTGCCAGCTTCTAGAAGGGCGAACTTTGCAGTGCTCTAATTAGAAGGTAAATATTAGGACTTAAACAGCTTGAGGTTAATTGATAAACTTAATTGGCGAGCAGTAAAGCAGCACTTTAGAACTCTGCGCGGAGCGTGGCGGCGACGCGGCAATCCCAGCATTCTGCAGGTGAAGGCCGGAGGAGTGCGCGCGGGAGCGCGGCCTGGTGCTGAGGAGATCGGAGACCCTGTCTCAGCAGGGGGAAACAGCAACATAATCGCACACACGCATGCACACACGCACACACAGGCTGGGGAATGTAGCTCGGTGCGCAGGCGAGCCCTGTATTTAATTCCCAGTACCAAATACATATTTTTATATTGGGAAAATTCTCCTGACAAGATAGAAGTATATGCGATCCAGCCACATGCATTATTTCAGACACATTGATGAGAAAGTCTGGGGGAAACAATAATGCATGGAGGATACTTTCTAGAGAACAGAGGAAAAACAAAATCCCGGATGAACAGGATAGGCTGAAATTATTTTTGAAATAACTGAATATGGGCTTCCCACCTCCAGAGTATGTGGGCTCTGCCAACACGCACCCTTACACATCTGGCAGGAGACGTGTGCAGAGCCCGCAAGTAGGAGGCGGGTCGGAGCTCAGCGGCTCTGAGAAGGCTGCTGTGGCAGATGTGCAGGCGCCCACCTCACCTGGACCTCGGGAAGCAGGTTCCGGAAGTGCTTTTCTGTCCATAGACTGAATTGGACCGGAGCACTGGAAACCGTCTCTGGTCTCCAAACAGCAAGCTGCATGCTGGGTGTCAGCCCCCTGAGGAGTCAGCGTCCCACCTGGAAACGGCTCCGCTACCTCTCTGTGCTGGCTGCGACAGTGGAATTCCATTAGCAGCCGCTTGGCAGCATCTTTCCGCATCTAAATAGCATTTAATTTACAGAAGTTATTGAAAAGTTTATCCAGCTAAGCCCGAGCCTGTGCTTGTGTTGCTTTGACTCGGTTCCATGCGAGCACCTTGCTTTTTTGCATATTTGGGACGAAGGGATTTTTCAGACTTCCCATGAACTGGTGTCCTCCTGTCACTGCTGTCCTAAAAGCCAGTCTTCTGAGAAGAGGATAATTATCTTCAGTCTTTCCAGTAAATGAAATGGAACTTTAAAAATGGCTCGGCCTGCACACGTCTCCAGCTATTATAAAATATTTACAAACCTCAGCAGCAGCTCCATGTTCGAGCTCTTCAGCCCCGCAGTGGGCCGTGAACGCCATCAGTTACCGAGTCACTCATTGCTTCTCTAGAGAGAATTAACAAGGCGCACGCTGGCCCGCGAGGAAGCCGTGGCCAAGGCGAGCCTAATTAACAGGAGCCCTGGGCCGCCCCCGCGCGCGCAGCTGTGGACACCGCTCTGCCCAGCCACGCTGGAGCCAGGCAGCCCTCGGCCCGCCTTTCCAGCGCACCCCTTCAGGCAGCAGCGACGCCTGCCGGGCATGGACAGGGTCCAGATTAGATTGTTTTACCAAGCTGCGGCGGGTTGAACGTAGCTTTCAGGAGACCAGTGAAGTGCATCAGACACGTAAGCTAAAATGCTCCTGGTTACTCTCATATGAGAAACCCAGAACATAAAGGAAGAGCAAAATAAAGGGTGCACGACCCTTCTGCAAAAGGGGAGGGTCCCAGAGATGGAAGGAGGAGGAGATGGAAAAAGAAGACGTGCTGTGGACAGGTACCGGCCTCCCGGAGGGTGCTAACTATTATGTCCTGCAAGTAGGTGCTGATAAAAGTGAACATGCCAAGGAGGATGCCCACTTCTGGGCTTCCTCTCCTTGCGCTGTCTCTGTCTGCGGGGTGCCAGGCCCCTGGCTGTGAGCAGAGGTCAGGTGCAGTCCCCGCCTGCTTACGGCTCTCCACTTCCACACTGGCCCTCGACTGGCTCTGTGTGGAATGCCCAGGCTTGGCCTGAATGGCTGTCATGCAGAAATAACGCCTCAGGACAGCCAGATAGCTCAGCGCATTAAAGTGCCTGCTTAGGCAGACGCAGGGGTTGGAGTTCGATCCCCGGCATGCTGTGCCAGCTCCGCCTCTGGGGCGTGCTGAGATGGAGATTGAGACTGGGCATGGTGGCCCGCGCCTGTCATCCAGCATTGGGAGGCTGAAAACAGGAGGATCACTACGGGTCTGATCTGCGTAGTGAGACCCTGTAGACCCTGCACTGAATGCACAAAAGGAAAAAATTCTCTTTTAATTTCAGATTTTAAATTGTTAAAATACATTCTTACATGTTATGATTTAGCTTGGAAGTGAATACGCTCCATGGTTAGTATTATCTATGGCCAAGCTAAAATTTATTAACAATAAATATGTTTATAAAAATGCTAATAATCAAAGCTCAATTGAGGAGCACTTTATGTCTTGTATCAATCCACCCCGTGGTCAGTTCACCAGGAGCTGAGCTCGCAGGGTCTTGGGAATCAGGGTGGGCACAGAGACGGCAGGGGTGGGGCAGGGAGGTGGCCCGTGGCCCGGAGCGAGGCACGGGGTGTGCCGTGATTACTGAGACTTAATTAGCAGCACGTGGTTCTCACCAAGCGCAGCTGCCTGCTGTTTCTGTGGCAGTGATGATTTTCTGTCATGATTAGAGGGCCGCTCTGGCTGCCACCAGCACTTCAGTGAGTCTGTGACCCTGAAATTTTAGTGCACAGGCATGCGTGTGCATGTATGTGCGTGCACACCTGTGTGGGGTGTGTGCACACCTGTGCACGCATGTACTGGGCGTCCAATGCAGGGCTTTCACCTTGGGCTACCATTCCGCCTTTCTAAAATTTTTGACACAGCATTTCCCCAAGCTACTAGGTTGCCAGACCGGGGCTGCCATCCAGGCCTTCCTGCCTCAGCCTCCCAGAGGCTGGGATTATAGGAGCACAGCAGCAGGTCTCCAGGACACGGCAGTACAAAATCCACAAATCCATATTTGTAAATAATTGGCTGGAGGCTTTTCTTTCCTCCACCTCAGTCATGGCTCTTAAAGACATTTAAAATTGTTATTGCTCATTTTCCACCCTTAACGCTATTGTTACGTGAGGTATTTCCCATTATGTTTTCTCAATGATTTTTGTTAATGTCTGCTAAAATGTGACTTATTTTCTAACTAGCAACTTTACATGAATTCAGTTCTTTTTGGTTGTTAAGTGATTCTTTTATGTCTTCTGGAGTTAATGAATATTTTCTGTTTAAATTGAGGACATTTAATATTTTATTCTTTTACTTAAGTGACTCAGAAAGCCTGTGAGGAGGTCAAAATGCTCCATAATGTTAATGAAGGCAGCAGCTTGGGCTTGGGTCTTCCATAGCAGGACTTGCTGTTTCGTCAATGGATTTTTTTTTTTTAATAAAAGTCACACACAATACTTTTAGCTTCTCGATTCCCCAAGTGATTTCACTCAAGAACAGATATTGCATACTATTAAATACATTTGAAATTATTCCATTATCTTGTTTTTCACCTCGTCAGTAGCATATTGGGCTGAGTTCGATTTTCGCTGTAAGAGTAGCGTGTCATGACTTACAGCTACTTCAAATTTAACCTGGAACTCCTGCACTAACATTTAAATTATTTGCAACATTTTTGTCTAATACAGAGATAAGATAGGCTTGTTCAAATTTTTATAATGAATTTTTAAGTTATAATATAAAAACTAGTCTAGAAAATTCAGAAGTAGAACATTTTCTTTTGTATGTGTAGAGGGACCATAGGTAGCAATTGCTTTGAAAATTAATTGTTGCAAATTGCAAGAAGTACTTGGGCATGAAAATATTGTTTTCAAAATTAGGCTAATGCTCTGTCAGTTATTAAGTCCTGTCTTTGGCCTCCAGTCATCATCGATATTGCAGGACACACTATAATGGACTTAATTAATAGCACAGAACGTCACCAGGCTCCCCATCTGTACGGTAGCTTTTGCTTGCTCATGCATTACATTTCTAAGTTGGTCACTTGATTTTCCTGAAGTCCATTGTTTTGAAGCTCTAGCAGGCTTCGTTTAAACAGAACAAGAGCGTCAAAGAGCTCTCCTAGGGCATTAAATTTTATGTCTATTTTATGGGAATGTGTTACCACCCTGTTCATAAATGTGAAGCTACAGCTTTCCATCTGTTGAGTAATGCTGACTTTTTTCTCTGCTGCTTTGAGTGTCTTAAATAAGAAGTGGTTGTGTCGACTCTGAGTGAGTGAGCTCCAGCGAACAGGCCCAGCAAGGGGGCGGGGATGGTGCTGGGACACGCAACACACACGCAGACACACACTGGGCCTGGACAGCGTCGTGCTCCTGCTCCAAGTAGAAGGGCGGTGTCGCCGCACTTTGAGCTCACACAGGGGTCATCATCTGGAGGGACAACAGATGCATCCGCAGGTCTGGCTGGAGAGAACTAAAGAAACCCCATAGTTTGAGTTTACAAAGGTCGGCAGCACATTAAGCCTTGTGATTAATGAGTTATTGTATTGAGAATTTAAGACAATATAATCTATGTCATTAGCGGATTCCCAGTTCTAGCCTGGTCAAGCCCTAATTGTCACATGTTGGGCCTAAAGATCTATAAGATACGGCAGTATTCTCCAGGGAAACAGATGAGAACCTGCAGTTTCATACCATAGGGCAGAAGTGGAGAGGCCTGTTGTGGCTGGCACAGGGACCAGCACCCCAGGGCCTCAGTCCCACATGAACACAGGGTAGGGGTGTCATGACCGGCACAGGAACCAGCACGCCAGGGCCTTAATCCCACATGAACACAGGGTAGAGGTGTCATGACTAGCACAGGGACCAGCACCCCAGGGCCTTAGTCCCACATGAACACAGGGTAGGGGTGTTGTGACTGGCACAGGGACCAGCACAGCAGGAACTCGGCCTCACATAAACATGAATGCAGTGGGTCCACAGAGGTGGGCAGCAGAGTGGCTGCCACTGGTGGACAGGGACAGGGCTAAGTCACGCTCAGGTCTGAGCACCAGGTCCCGGTACGGTGCTGTAACACAGAGGGACTGCAGGATACAGTCACTGTGGACTTCTACCTCGAAGAATTTCAAGTCTTTTCCCAATAAAAGTGATAACTGTGTGAGGAGCCACATGTGTTGAGGGGATTACACAGTGGAGCTGGGTGACAAATTCCCACCTGGTGCCCTGTTAGGAGTAGAGACAAAGTGTGTTCTTAAGTAGCAGTTAAACATGAGCTAAGCTGGAAAACATATTTTGTGTTTTAAAAAATCATTTTATATCATTACCAATAATTATTATTTTTGTTTTTATTATCTGAAATACAGAAACTCATGCATACACATAGTACAGAAATAAATATGAGCTTTAAATTTTTTATTACTTTGGAATTTGTTGCTTGCTCCCTCCCCCTCTCCCTCTCTCCCTCTCTCACTTGATGCTGCTGTGATATTCTAAGTGCAGTACCCCTGAATCACCAGCCCGGCACTACACGCTTTGTACTGATGACAGCTGTGGTCCCAGGAAGTTGGAGACCCCAGTTTTCCGCTGGGGCTCTCAGAGGGCCCTGGCCCGTGGTCCACAAGGCCTGTGCTTTGCACCCAGTGCACCAGGACACCCTGCTCTTCTGCAGGCGTGTGAAAAGACAGGATCCACAGTAGCTGCAGCCATTAGCAGGTCCTTCATGCTGCACCGGCAGACCCTGCAGGCACTGTTTGTGTGCTTAAACTGAAAATTGTCATGGCAATTTGTCACTAGTTAAGTTACATATTTTTCTTGTCTCCAATTCTGATTCGCCTAGAAGTTTGGAAGTGGGGCCAACATCCAATACTTGTACACATTCTTTAGGGTTGAAAGATGAATCTGAGGAAGGAAAATTAGGAGCAACCCTGGCCCAAGAGCATCCAAGGCAGCTCGGAGACCCTGAGCTCACCTTGTTCAGTTTTAAGGCCTGGCCTCCTTATGTTGGGGGTGCCCAGCAACCTCGGTTCCAAGGGCAGGGTGAGCAGGGGACTTGAAACGTCCCCACATGTCTGGAGGAGCCAGCGTCCGAGCCAAGTGCTCACGAATCTTTGGGAGCCTAGAATATGGAGCAATGTGTCTGTTTGGCTCTAGCTGACTATTTGCTAACAAGAATGAGATCCACAGGCTGGAGCTGTCTCCTGCAAAAGCTCAGAGGCACAATCACACAGCTAACCTGGATGCTTAGCGACAGGTGCCACCTTCAGGGCCCCTCTGGCCTCCTCTTAGGAGGAAGTGACTGGGGGCGTGGCTGGTCCAGCAGCAGCCCTGGCCCCTTTCCCTTCCTGCAGCAATGTGTTCTGGCTCACGGCAGAAGCAGAGCTCAGCTGTGCAGACGACTCCTAAGACAAGGAGCTTCTAATAGGAGCTTCATTGTCACTGTCATGGAGCCACAGTGTAGGGCTGTAGGTTTTCCCTCTGCAGATGTCCCTCAGTTTATTTTTGAAGCTAGATGTCATTGTCCTTATTTTACAGATCAGATGCAGAAAGGATAATTAACTTGCCTGTGTTCACAGCATTATTCATTGGAAACAATTGCAATTCAATTACAAGACTTTATGTCTCCTGAGGCTATTATTTTTTCTTATTCCAAATTGCATTAGATTTATACATCAACTGTCTCTGCAAGGCTGGAGAAGGCTTGTGTCTACAGCTGCTCTGACCACCCTTGTTAAAATACAACGATCTAATAAAAAATTGACACAGAAAATATATTATTTAGGTGATGCTGTTACTGTTGAGGTAGAGTTAGTATATTTATTCTGTATATCAAATTCTTTATCCATGCTTGGGAAGCTTTCTGCCACTATCTCTGTGAATAGATTTCTGCGGCATTTGTGCTGTCTCTGGCTTTCTCGTTGACCCCAATCAACTTACGTTTTTCTCTTTTGCACCATCATGTAGGTGTTGGGTTGACGTCTCACGATCTCTTGCTGTGTTAAGATAGCTTTTCCTTTCATGATCGCTAGCTGCAGTTCTGCCTTCAAGGCCAAAGATGCTACGCTTTACATCACTTAATCTGTTGCATATATTTGCAATGACGGTGTCAATCTCTTAGATTTCTGTTTGGATCTGTTTCATGGATTCCATTTCTTTTCTCTGTCAGGAAATTTTGTTTCTGTCACTTTTCTAAGCTCATCTGCTCTTTGTACCTGAGAGATTACTTTCTCTGTAGCATTTTTCCACATTTTTTTCCATTTCTGTTGCTACAATTTCAGGGAGTTCCAGTGTTTGACTTTGAATTTCATCTATCTCTTTGTGCATCAAGTTAATCCTTGATGGTCTTCGGGTCTGGGGCAGCATTTTGCTTCTGTGTCTTATCATTTTCTATTTTCTTGTTAATTTATTCTGTTTCTATGTTGATACTTGCCAGTTTCTTATGACAGCCTTCTTACTCAGACTGAGGCTTCCCTAGGTGCTATCTGCTCTTCAGGACTGTGCTGTAGATGCAGGCAGTTCATTGTAGCTGTCCCAAGAACCTACCTTCCTGATTTGTAAATGATGCAAAGTTACTATTTGTTTCAGCACTGAATACTCTGGCACTGGGTTGTGGTGGTGAGTGTGACCACCGTCCAACCATAGTGTTATCACACAGGTGAGAAAAACTGACCATAACATGTATGGCATCCTGGCTAAAAGAGTACAGTTAGTGAAAACAATCATTCCAAGTACAGCTTAACTACTTGAAAACTATGGTAAGCAGTAATCTGCTACCTGTAACCACAGGAACAAACTCCAAACCAAGAGGGAAATCAACCTGTGTCGAGTATTTACCATGGATACCAATTTCATAGCACTGGCCTATGTGAAAAATGCTGCTTGTATAAACTCTTTGCTGTATTTGATACCTGCCTTTTTGTCTTGTAAACATGATAAACTTCAGAAAATAAAATGTCGGCATTGAATCATTTAAAATAAAGTAAAGTTATATAACAAAACCAAACATCTACCATGTACTTCAGTGCATGTGCCTGATTTCCCCCTTAGTGGAATGGTTTTACCCCTTCGTGGGCAAGTTAAGTTGTGTTGGAGGCCAGAAATGTAGCTCAGTGGTGCAGTTCCTGCCTAGCAAGCACAGGCCCAGAGTTCAATTCCCAGTACCAAAAAGAAAAGAGAGAAAAAAGAAAGACCAAAAAAATTGTGCTAGAGATGGATAAAGTGATGAATGCGGTCAACCTCAGGAGAGTCGAGACTGGAGGCCACAGGACGACCGCCTGAGTTTTACGAAACTGGGGGGCATAGGAGGGAAAGAGGGAAACAGAGTGTGGAGGGGTACTCGGAAAAGAGACAATGTTTGCTCACTTGAAAGTTTAAATTCAAAAGTAGTCGAAGAAAGAGAGAAGTCAATAGAAGAGAATGCAAAAGATAGGCAAGAAACCTCAACAGTGAAGAAAGAAGGAAGAAAGGAAAATGGATAAGAAAGGAAGACAAGAAAAGAAAAATAGACCTGAGAGAAATGAGAAAAGAAAAAAATCCCAAAACAAAAATGAGCATGAAATACAAGATGAAATAAGATGGCCTCTAACCAGACCAGAAAGGGACAGACAATCGGCCAAACAGGGAGAGCAGAAGCTCTAGAACACCTCTGCTGTTCGCAGTTCTGCGGCACTGGCCACGCCAGATCCCACAAATGGGCTGCATGCGCAGCCATGGTTGCCATGGGAACTGGGTGACCCACAGAGCTGATGGCCTCGTGCTGTGGGGCTGGGCCTGGCCTGCTGCTGGTGGAGCTCTCCAGAGCCAGGCTGCCGGTCCTTCCCCTGTCTCAGATGATTCACGTTGCTGACAACCCTGGGAGCCCGGGGCCTGTCCTGTCCTGGTCTTGGAGGTCTGGTCAGTCCCCCGCCAAAAAGAGTATATTTATTTTAATGACTCCAAATAGAAAAAAAAATCCAATACTGTATTATTTCGCTATTAAGATACTTCCTCAAAATAAGGTTGATGTCAGTTAATCAGAATGCTTAGACCATGTGCACAGACGCCAGTGCTGAGACATGATTTGGGCTTGACAATTGGCTGAATTCTTGAACTCAGTGGAGGCGGAACCACGCTTGCCCGTGACTCATTCTCCATAAAGACATCAATGTTACTGAAATCCAGGGTCAGGGAAGCAAATTAATCATTGCACTGCAAAGTTAAAGATGCGAACCCATTTGGAAGCAACAGCTGTAGCACGAGTCTAAAAAGGGTTTCTTGCCGTTTCCTTTGCCTCTATTTCCAGTTCAGTCAAAGCAAGTTTTCAGTCTTAGCCTATTTCCATTCTCCAGCCCTGCTCCCAGGGAAGCAAGCCCCCGAGTCCATACTGAAGGCAGGAAAGGGTCTGGGGATTTCTGATCAGCAAAGACAACTTGGTAGTACACACACACTTAGTTTGTTTCTCCAAAGCCTGGCTCTTGATACCAGAGAAAGCATACCTGGCTACACGTGCTTGAAGCTGTTCTTCCTTCAGGAGGCGACGCCGCTGCTCTCGCCGCTCTGCTCCTGCGCAGGCCCACAGCTGTCTCCCCACCTCGTAGCTGCTCCTACCAGGAGGCGTGCGCTCCACGCTGCAGTCTCCGTGGCCCACATGTAGGTAGTATGTGTGTAAAGCGGATCACTATACTGGATTCTAGTTGCTGTTTTCCAATGATTTTCCATTTAACTTCAAATTACTGATAGCAGTGTCTGGGGATATGACTATCATGAAAATTAATAAAATGCCTAGAATGTAAAGGCCTGCAGTAGTTTATTTTATTTATTTTTTTGGAACTGGGGATTGAACTCAGGCCCTTGCGCTTGCCAGGGAAGCACTTATTC
>NDGM011237020.1:0-39845 GCA_002564305.1 Octomys mimax | reverse complement strand
TTAGCAAGATCTGCTACTTACATGTTTGTGTAATTCGTTTCTTTCACATCCACTCATTCTGAATTACTTTTGGAATACTTTCTCTTCAGACAAGTTCATGTTAAATAGTTGAAGCTGGCCTTGGACTCAGACTCCCAGTGGAGCCAAGCTGGTCTCAAATTCACAGGACCGTCCTTCCTCCCTAGAGCTGGGATTCCAGACATGTGTCATCACACGCAGCCCCACAGCACTTTCAAGACTGGTGCCACCACACAGCCACTGTTGGGGGGTTGTGTATAGAAGGCAAGAACTCTTCCCACTGAGCCATATCTCCAGCCCCTAGGTTTTTCTTAACAGAAGATACCAACTGTGAACTACTACTGTGAACTCGGCCCTCAATCAATGACTGGGAGCTGTGACTAAAGGATTTTATTTTATTTTTGTATTTTATGTATTTGGTACAGAGTCTCACTCTGCAGCTCAGACTTGGTGATCTTCCTGTTTTCAGCCTCCCCAGCACCGGGATTACAGGCATGCGCCACCATGCCTGGACTTAGCTTCCACTTTTTAGTACTACTTCATAGAGACACCCTGCAAGGTCTGGGTTCCTTGAGTCCTAGTATCTCAAAGCACATTATTGAGGCAGAGGGATCCCAAGTCAGTCTGTCTGGGTTGAATCTAGACTATTTTATGTTCTTATACACAGGCCAGGCAACACCTATACCCTGAATAATTTTTTAAAATCAGAAACTACCTAGTTGCTATAATTACACTTTCATGGATTGATTTTTAGTGAATTGTTTTTTGACATATTTAAGATATTATATTTTGGGTTTTTTTCTGTTAATGTTTGATTAAGATAGTTCGGTAGAAATAGTAAGTTTAGGGTGGTGGGAAAAATACTTATGTTAGGCAAGACCAGTCTGAAGCAGCTATCTCTCTAACAGCTGAGTTCTGTTTGAAAAAAAGTTAGCAGAGAATTAAAGAATTATGTTCTCTTTTATTTATTTAGTACAGGGACTATAGAGTCTATAGGGTCTTCAGGGTCTACAAGGTCTACAGGGTCTACAGGGTCTCACTGCACACATCAGACTTGTAGCGATCCTCCTGTTTTCAGCCTCCCAAGTGCTAGGACTGCAGGCCAGCACCACCACGCCCAGTCTCAATCTCTGTTTCTGTGCCCCTGGGGGCGGGGCTTGCACAGCCCGACAGGGATCGAATCCTGGCGCTGAGCTCTGCCTAAGCAGGCACTTTAGTCAGCTGAGCTATCTAGCCCATCCTAAGAATAATTTTCTTTGGCTAGTGGAGTTGGATGATACTATTTGTTAAGCAAATACTAAGGCTAAAATAGCCTTGAACTTTAAAATATCAGGGCAAATGTTATCATATAACATAAAAGGATATAGTTCTATGTTGCAGCACTTAGTCAAAAATAGGACTAATTTGAGGAGTGACTCTTTTTTTCTCTCTCTTCCCTGTGGTACAGGGATTAAACTCAGCACCCTGTGCTTCCTAGGCAAGTGCTTATTCTACTGAGCTATCTCCTTGGGCCTAAGGAGTGACTCATAAAGGAACTAAAATTCAGCTTGTCCTAGTGCTCGGCAAACTCTCCTCACAGCTCACTCCTGATGCTTTGGTGAAGGTGCTCTCTTCCCGCGGGCTTTGCAAACACTGATGAACGCTAACAACATAGACTGCAAATTAATTCTCCTGTCGCAGTTCACATGCTTGAAAGCCATTTTCAACAACCAAAACATTTTGTGGTCAGAAAATATCTACTATGTTGGAATGCAGGTCCTACGCAAGAGAAACCCTATCATCTCTGATTTTGCATGTGTGTGTGTGTTGTTAAAGAAGAATAATCTTCATTTATGCCAATAACAGAATCACTTAATTATCACAGTGTCAGGTTATTATAGTCCTGTGAACTAATGCTAGTTCATTCAAAAAGAAACATTCATAGAAATAATTTTTTCCTACTTTGCTCCTGCTAACATCTCTACATTCTTAATAAATTATAGTAAATGAGAAGTCATGCTTGATGTATAATTACAATTGTTAAATAGTGGACTTCTGCTATATATTTTCTCAGTCTTTTTAAGTGGTGAAAGATGTACTTAGAATATGAAAACAGTTTTTTTTAAATACAAGGAAGTTATATCTATCTATATATATACATGTATATATATAGATTTATAAGTTATAAAAGTATAGACAAAGATTATTTTACACATGATCAGAAAACTCAAACTAATTTGACATTCAAATAAAGTCTTTTAAGCTTTATTGAAAAAGGAACTCCTCCTTAAAGCTAAGATAGATTAAGCGGGAATACACTTAGTGACCTATTAAACTAAATAACCACTATCATCACTATCAAAAGTAACAGCAAGCGCACCAATGATTTGATTCCTGTTATTTTACAGTTTATGGCCTTGTGAGAATTTTGAAAGGTCAGTAAAGGAATCTAGATGGTCTGATGGGCTCCTGGCATGGAAGGCTTGAGTTCAGACCCCTGGAAACCAAAGACGCTACAGTGTGCTGGAGTTCCGGGAAGGCAAGTGTGCTCTGGAGACTGGCGGAAGTTCTCTGGGCCCCACTCAGCTGGGTTGCATGCAGAAAGTGCATGTGCAAACACTAGTCAAGAGTGAAAAAAAAATTAACTCAAAAGCTTTAGACAAGGAAGGAGACATTAGATTTTGTGCACAAGTGTTTGTCAGGCAGGTCTGGAACCCAGAACTCTTGACGGCCTTCCTGCCCGGCCCTGGTCCTGACTCTCACTCCCTCTGCCCAGATGGCCTTCCAGGCCATGGGTGCTTCCCTGCGGAAAGTGCAGAAATGGCTCAGGAGTCTCTCTGCTGGATGCACTGTTCTAACATCCTGATTTAGAGACTGCTATGCTAGGTACAAATATTTCAGGCGATCAGCCAGAGTTAAGCACTGGAAGGAGTTAGTGCAGAAGCAACAAACCTATTACAGTAATGGCTGGAGGTGCATTCTTTAAAAGAATGTCCTAAAGGTAAAATAAATGTTCTTCCTTTTTTTTTTTTTTTAAATGTGCTTGGTTGTTTCAGGGTTTCACTACCAGCTTGCACTCACAGTGATCCTCTTGTTTCCAGCCTCCCCAGCACTGGGATTGCAGGCCGTCTCCTCTGGACACTGGCTCAGCCCGCCCTGGGTGGGGGTGCTGGTGCGGCATGGAATGCTGTCAGCAGGAGAGCTGCCTGTAGCCTAAGCTTGCCTATTAGGCACTTTAGTCAGCTGAGCTATCTCACCCGCCCCTGAAATGAAGGTTCTTGGCCTGTCTCTCAGAGGAAAAACCACAGGCTATGATAAATATTGTGTGGGTGAACGAGGGCTGGATAGATGCCAGTACCTAGCGGGTGGTCAGAACATGTCCAGTCCTCTCCCAGGACTCCTTGCTTAGCCCATGAACACTTACCACGTGACCTCTTGCCTGTTGGATCAGCGTGAACACAGCATCTACATCCGCAGTCGAATGGGTTGATCATGGTTTTACCGAGCGTTGTACCCACCATGTGATTTTTCATCTGTCATCTGATTTTGCTGTACATAATTTTCTTTGTGCAGTGGGCTGTTGGGTGTCAGGTCTTGTGCTGTCTCTGGATCTGACTCATGGTCAATAAATTATTTTTAACTTGAAAAAGAAACCAAACTTTTGGGGGCCTGCCCCTTAGCTCAGCTCTTTAAGTGGCTGCTTCAGCAAAGCAGTCAGGCTCAGGTTGCTGGGGTTCGATCCCCAGAACTCAAGCCAGCCAAACCTGCCCTGAAGGCATTTGGAGAAAAAAAAAACAAAAAACAAAAAACAAAAAAACCCACTTTAGATGTAACCCAGCTTTGAGTACAGCTGAAAGTGAATTTCCATAGACAGCCTAGGAATACAGCCTCGGATAGGACATGAAGAAACGTGTATTGGAGTCATGAGTAGTACTGTCTAGATTATTCCAGAAATCTTATAATTGAGATCTCTTAAAATATATTTCTGAATTAACTTCCCACCCCTAGATAGCTACAGGAAAACAAAGTTATCCTGCAGTCAAGAAACTGAAAAATAATGTCTGACTTTCAATCAAAGATTATCAGGCATTATTCAGAAAAAATGCAACAGAAATAAGGAAAAAGATTGACCTACTGAAACTGGCTTAGAACTAACAGATGTCTGATTTGTAGCTTAGACCACTAAAACAATTTTGACTGTGCTGTATTCCCACAAAGTTAGAATGACACATGAAAACATATTTTTAAAATACCTTAGTTATTTGTGAAAGTATGTTAGAAAATAAAAATAATCACAAATCAGTCATCTCAGGGCTGACCTTGAGAAAATAGATATAGAACAAATTAAACACAAATGAAAAAAATAATAAAAAAGGAATTGAGATGGGTATGAAAATGAATGAAATAGTAGTTTATTTATTTATTTTTGGGCAGAACCGGGAATTGAACTCAGACCCTTGTGCTTGCAGGGAAGCACTTATTCCACTGAGCCATCTCCCTGGCCCTGAAATAGTAGTCTAAATACTGTAATGAAAATAATTGAAAAAATGCTACTTTAGTGAAATATTATAAAATTTATGAACTGTTAAGCAGATAAAAAAAATTCAGGCTGAATCTACTGTCTAGGAAAATAACTATATTGTGTAATTTTTCAATTTATTTTTTTTATAGAGAAGCAAAGGCAGAATGAAATTAGCTTTACCAAACAAGATGACCTAAAATTATTATGTTAGAAGACCTCTGGAAATTTTCCATCATATTGAAACATGCATTACAGCTGAAAACAAAGAATTAAAAAAAGAAGTTTAGAAAAGCTTTTGCCTGAGGCATTAGCTGTCAAAAAATTTTAAAAAGGGATTCCTCTTCAAGAATGACATTTAAAATTTTTATGTAACAGAATGACTTTTATAGTTAACTAGCTACTAAAGCGGTTAGTGAACTATTAGAGGAAGTAGTTGAATTAGTTCCTAATTCACTAAAAATGGTAGAAGGAAATAGTTTATAGGACAACAAAAAGTGAAAGCTGCTCTGTGACCGGTTGTCTCCCAACAGCCACAAGAAGACAGGGGCGGGGTAACTCAACAGCAGCCTGATCGAAGACAACCGGGTACTGAGATGATGGAAGCATGGGGGGCAGAGGCATGGCCAGTACAGTCCACAAAATGACAAACGCCAGTCAAGTGCACCCCTGAGACCTTCACCCAGCGAAGGCAACGTTCTTGTGAGAAGTGAAACTGACACTAAGAGAATGCCGCGCAACCCTGCAGAAGTCTGGCAAGAACAAGCCGGGGAGCGTGAAGTGAAAACAGCAGCTGCTGGGACGGGCCGCTGGTCAGATGGACTTCCAGTGTTTTCTCAGTTTCCTGTGACTGCTATGACAAATCATGACAACCTTAGTGGCTCAAAGGAATGCAGACTAATTGTCTTAGAATTCTGGGTTAACATCAAGACTTTCGTTGAGTTTTGTTCTGACAGCTGGAGAGTAGAAACTCCGTATTCCCCGTTCTGTCTTCTGAAGGATGCCTGTTTCCCGACTGCTTCCCTACTTACTTAGTGATCCCATCAGTCCAACTCCAGCTTTCGCTGTCGCCTCTCACACCCCTCCTGTTCCCTCACTGCTAGCTTCCCGACAACTGGGATGGTAGCCAATCTGTGTTCACCAAACTCTTCCCTCCTGCCAAATTAGTGACACAGTCACAGGTGCAGGGATGAGGAAGCAAACAGCCCTGGGGAGGATGACTTTACCTACTTCAAGAAAGATCAAAGCCCGAACTACAAAATAACACAAGCAGGGTGTGGCGCTCAAGTGGCACGTCTTGCTTGCGTTGCCTGACAGGGAATGTCATATTAAAGTTAAGTTGGTCAACCAAGTTTGTTAAGAAGTAGGAATGTTAAAGGCAATGCATCGCATGGATGCCATGGTAAAGACAGAACAAGAAAGAAGGCAAGAAAGTGGAGGACACATTATAAAAAAAAAATAAGTGTGAAAGTGCATCAATAATACAAGTGCAAAATAACAAAATCACCAGCAAATTGACAGATATAATGACATATTAAAAACCAAATAGTGTACATCTAAAACAGAAGGGCACAAGAAAATTTAGAAATGCAAATGGAGTGAAAGACAGAGAATTCAAGTATTGACAAAAATAAAAAATAGTATAAATAGAATAGTAGTTTTAATCCAGCATGTGTATTTTTATCTCATGAAGCATTTGGTATGTCAAAATATTGTTGTTGGTCAAAACTTCAAAGGAGCTTCTTTGTAATTATTTTAGATTTATAATAAGAAAATTATATAGTGCTAACTACTTCAATTTTTCTACTTCATCATAGCTGTCTTAGATAAATAGGAATGAAAAAAATATATTTAAATGAATAATTGAAGCATACACAATTCACACGGAACATTCACATAAAACATTCACAAATACAGGCAATACTTTGAATCATAAAATTATTTTACCTACATGCTGAATACAAAAGTTAAAAGCACAAAGCATATGTTCTCTTAGCAAAACAGAATGAATGTAGAAAATAATAACTCAGAGGTCATGACAGAAGCTCAACTATTTGGACATTAGACAACTTTCCTCTAAGTCAACAAAAAATAAGAATAGGAGAAAACATTATAAAGCCAACAGATCTACAACGAAGTGTATCAGAGCTTCTGGAGTGTGCCTCAACAGGGCTTCAAATGTTTATCGCTTTACCACCAACTTCCAATAGGGACGGCTTCTACTACATCCCAAGATTGATGCTTTGAGGCAAATCTAGGAAATAAAACTGAAAATAGTCATAAGAAGGGAAAGTTTCAAGCAAAACCAGAGATTAATCAGAGATCGGAAAGAGGACCAAATCGTTAGGAGACACACTGTATATGACCACCAGCGATCACTTTCCTTGTACTTATTCGTGGTTCTTTATTTTCAAACAAAGCTGAAAGAAATGGACTTAAATATAAAGCAGGAACTGGTTATTTATGAAACAATAGGAAAGAACAACAGCACTCTTGTTCCTATAAAATTACGTCTTTTTATCGATGTGTTTACCAGCTTTTCTTCCAAACATGCAATAATAAAAATAGGAGATATGTTGAAAACTATGGCAAATGTTTAAAATAATTATTAAATGCAGTCACTCGTCTCTGCTGCTTCTAGCATACTTGCTGTGCTGTTCTTGCACTTGCCGAGCAGTCCTGGAGGTCTTCTCTCCTGAGTGTCTGTGAGTTCAACCATCCAGGCTTCCTCAGTATTCTGAAAGGATTGAAATTGCTCCCCTTCTGTGGTCGTTTTGGGGGAAAGGTAGGCTATTCATACTGCCAGACCCAGTAAATAAAGAGGATGAGGGTAGACTATAGTGTTTTTATTTCATAGAAGTTGCCATAAACACTTGATCAATGAAGGACGATCATAAAATACCATATTTTAAGATATGTTTATAATTAAACAGATCATCATAGCTAAAGACACATGGTCACTAATTCCATTCAGAATACTCAAAATCCTCTCCCTTTCTTCATAAACACATATCCCATAGATTTTGGCAATGTGTCTTTTATTGTAGCAGGATTTTTAAAAATATAAATATTCACCATATCTTTGGCTCACTCTGCATTGTCACTCCCAGAACAGAACAGACTTCACTCAAGGGCAAAACAGAAGCAAAATCCAGAGTTCTGTTCATCCACTGTATTCAGCTCCAAGTCCAGGGTCTTTCATCGTGAATTTCATCACTTGGGGTGCGCCTCCTCTTAATCCTTCAGCACATGATCGAAATATTCACACCTCACTATGCCCTTTCTCCAACAGTGGAAAGGAAAGCAGACTATTTTGCAAACTCCCCCCTTATAAACAAGAAAAGAAATAGAACCAGCCGCAGTCTCTCATTCATGTGCGTCTCCTGGACATTTACAACGCATCTGTCCAGAACTGGAAGCGGTGTTCTGCCCCGACAGTGCCCACTCGTGACATACGTATTTAGTGCCCTGAGTTAGCATCTGACTCCTCCACCCCCGGAGCTGGGTGAGGTCTGGAACGCTCTGGGTGACCCGGACCACTCTGAAGCACATGTCTGCTGGGATGAGTCTGACGGTGGCAGAATTGATCTGTGGCAAATCGGTCTCTAGTTACAGCTCTTAGAACTATCTGGCAAGCAGAGCAACACAAAATTTGATTGAAGTGTAACTCAAGTTTGCTGTTTATTTCATACTCGATGACCATTAGGCATTTACACAGTTTAACGTTCTTGAGAGAGCACATGGGGGTCCTACCTCTCTGCTTCCTGCAGGGCAGCCTGCTCCAGGGCCTCACTGCACTAGAGGGATCTTCACACAAAGATAATGCTGGTCCTTTTGCTTGGCTTTCGGCGCATGAGCTTCTGTGACTGCGCCCTTCACAAACAAGTTTTACAATTTCTTAGTGTACATTTGATTCAGTACAGTGTTGCCTTTGTGTTATAGTTTGGTTACACGATTTTTAATTTTAATTAATTAATTTATTTATTTTGCATTTTGGGGGAGGCTCTAAAAGGTGTTCAGGGTGTCACTACTAGACCAGACTCATAGTGATCCACTTGTTTACAGCCTCCCAAGCGCTGGGATTACAGGTGTGTGTCACCACACCAAGCCTCAATTGCTGTCTCAGCCCGGCAAGCCTGGGGATTGAACCCCTATTTGGCCAGTCCTACAATATTGTATTTCAATTTTTTTAATGTATTATTTATTTTTGTTGGTGCAGGTAAAAATGGAATAATCTTCATGTTGTATAAATGAACAGTTTTTCTGTTAGCACTATTACTGACATAATGCCAACTGTCATCATTCTTAACAACATTTTCTGAGAATAGTTTCTTTGCCAAATAATGTAAGAGCTATCTTATTTCTCCAAAATATGTCTGTTTGTATCAGTATCTGTTCAGCTTTTATTTTAGTTTGATGAGCAAATAGGTGGTATAAAAATTAACAAACTAAGTAATATTCCCAGGGATGGAAAGGCAATGATATTAATCTTAAAGTTCACTTTATAATCTTTGATTTATAAAAAGAAGTCTTATCACTAAAATATTTGATTTGCTATTCAAATACAGTTATTGCAGGATTAGCGAACCCTTTCTGATTTTATTATAAAGATACTTTCAATTAAGTAATGTTGTTTATAAATAATATACATTAGTTCTTATCACACTGGTAGTATCCCTATTGCAACAGTACTTCATGGAATGCCCTGAAATAGTTTTATTTTCTATATACGTTCAGCTATAAACTCTGTCATTTAGATTGTGCTTAGTACTTTGCTTCCAGATCAGTACTGAAAAGAGATTCTATTGATATTATGTTTTGTTACTTCCCATTTTGATTATGAAGTGTACAGCATGTCTATCATATCTTAGGTTCAGAAGAGCAGAGGAAATGCTTTTAAATGCACATGGTAATAAATCCCATAAATTTTGATTGTGTGTTTGAGCTATTGAGAAACTTGACTTTTATATTTTAATACTGTGCTTTTCCCCGAGTGAGTAAAGATGCTTTAGGGCAAATTAATCTCTGTTTTAGTGAAACAATGACCTTTGAATTTACTGACAACATCTGGAGGAAGCAGTTGGGTATCCGATCAGGTGTTTCTCCAGTACACATGCGATGAGGAATTCCTGTGCCACTGTTTAGAGATTTCCGATTCTCACACCATGGAGCACACAGTGGTGCTATTAATTAGAAGCTGGTGGAGAGCCAGAGATAAATCCTCATGTCACGCATGAGGTTTTACACGGAGGAGATCCGAAAGTCACAGAACGTTCTAAAATTGCCATGTTCAGGGTAACAGCAAGGATAGCAGACTCCCTGCTACCAAGTCAATATTTTCCAACAGCACAGTGTTAATTTCTCTAATACCTAGTTTCTCCCATCAATGCATGATGTGGAGATGGATGTCCCTATGCTTTAAGTCTGTAATGCAAAATGTCCCTGAATTGTTCTGAGTCCCTTGTACATACTCCCAAAATAAATCCAAACGTTCATTTGCTGTTATTATGAACCTAATGCTCACTGGATGGATGCTGTCACCCTCACTCCCCTTGTACATCTTTGCCTCTCTGTCACTCCTAGCAATTGGCATGTTCCTGGAACTTGGTCAGTGTTTCCACAAGAGGCTGAGGTGTCTCCTTTGGCCACTGGACTCCTAGCACTTCATGTATTTGGGCTTCTCACTCACACTTGTGCACAGTGCCTGGTTCCAGTGCCAGGCTGTCCACCAACAGCATTTATAATTAATTTACCATCAAACATAATGTATTTCACTGCTACTCAGAATGTTCTGTGGCCGTGTAGCTTGTCAGAAATCCGGGATCCCAGGCTGCACCCCACCTCTGTGCTCTCAGAGTCCACAATACTGCGAGATCTCCAAGGTCTGTGTGCCCCTTGAAGCCTGAGCGGCTTTGCCCTGGACCAGCAGCTCCTGACCTTAGTTGCGCATCTGGGAGCCTGTAGAGCTCAAAATCTGTTACCTTAATTAAAAGAAAAAGAACCATTGATCAGTACACGTGGGGTGCAAATTCTCGGCCCTGCTCCCAAAGACTGCTTAGTCTTTAGGCACAGGGTAGTCGATAGCAAGTTCTCAGTTTATCAGCTCCTCATTCACAGTCAAATTCCTACTTTGTTAAAGCTGTAGCAAAAGAATAAAAAAACAGATGTTTGAAGAATCTACTAAAATAATTACACTAGATGGAAGAACACTAGATGGAGGACTATCATCTAGGAGGACAGCAAAGGTTTTGGGCTGTCTGGTCAAAGGTGGATCTGTTTTTTGAAGAATCTTTCAGCTCAGCCTCTGGCAAGCATGAGGTTCATCCTCTGGATGCTCAGCACTTCCAGGGCACTGTATTCACACACGACGGCTCCTGCAGGACTAGGGCATTGCTCGGATTTATTTTCAGAAGGGTAAGAAACTTGGTCCTTAGAAAACCAAAGCAAACACCTCCTGCAAGCCTGTCTTTAAATCAACCTCTGTGACCAGAGCATTTGCTGATTGGTATGCATCCTTCAGGGACCTAAGGGTGCTGCCACACAGAGAAAGGGCAGCACTTACCAAAGGAATCCAGCACAGCGTCGGAGAAGAGAGAGAAATCCTCAGCTACTCACTTTCGATTTATATTGTTAAAGATAGTTTGCAAAATTAGTGGATTGACATATCTTCAAAAGTGCAGCATTTTAGACTCAACAATAATAAGAACATACAAAATATATTCTACAAAGATGTATAGATTTATAATGTGTAATCATAATTCTTCAAAAATGAAATGTTTTTGCTAAAGAACTGTGACCACACCTAATTGGTGAATTTTTCAAGCAAAGAAAATTGTTTTTCAAAATTTTAATCATTTTTATGCAATGAAAGCTGTTTCATATCTTTCAGTATATATTTGAATTCTAGTCACATACTCAATTTCAGCATATGAAATTTTATTATATGAATTCCATGTTACATTTGAGATAATCAATCATGTTTCAATGTAATCCACACTGCATAGGAGACTTTTATTATGAGCATTATTGTAGTGGTATAGTAAAGTGCATTGTTAATGAGGCACGGAAAAGGAATAATTTCAACTAATAGGCATATATGTCAAATTTCAATTAGGACTAAGTTGGAACCCAAAGAGAGAGATGAGCATATGAATTTAAACCTTTGACCTTCACCATAAAGTACAAGGTCTGAGAGGAAAATTAAATTATTTTGATGTAGCATACAAATTTGAATAAATTAATATGTTCTGAAACTCTTTCCCATGACTTTAAGCTGCATTCAATTTTTAAAAATGTGCGCTTGCTATTTATAGCTTGGAAATGTGTACCTCAATTCCATATATTAAAATATTAATGAATAAAAAAACACGTTTAAGCAAGTTTATTTTATGTCTCTTCTCTTTTATAGTATGTCAACAAACAGAAAACTGGCACTGAAATATGGACTGATGAGAGAGATAAGACTTGGTGATAATTTCTGAAGAGAATGACAGTGATTTTCTGTATTATTAAATATCTAGTTGTTGTTCAATTTCCAAATGGTGGATGTACATATTTTGTCTTAATTTTCAGTCCATGTAATTGAGTCAGGAAGCAAATAAAATTAAAATATTCCATCTGCCCAAACTCTTTTTATTCTCCTTTTTGCTGCTCCTGCCTTTCTTCCTTGCAATCTCTAACTTCATGAACTCAGCTTTCTTTCCTACGGTGCTTGCCATGTAGTCAAGTATTAAGTGCTTGCCCATAAGACTTTGCTAAAGTTGTCCCTCTGGACCATGTATTCTTCTGTAAGCAGAGCAAGTTGCCTCTCATTATTTACATCTGATTATTTGTGTCAATAACTTTTCATGGGGAGTAATAGATTACAGAACTTTTTAAAAAATTCCAGTTTCATTCAAAGTGAAAGCTTTTGATGTATAAGAACACATACGCACACACACACGCACACACACACACACACACTGACTCACACATACACCCAAACACAGAGGAGTTCATACACATATCATCGTTCTCAATTCAGCCAAGCCCTAATGTTATTTTATATCTGATTTACAGATTGATTTAAATTATAAGTCTCTCTCTTTCCCAAAGGAAAGAGGAAATTTTACTTTGTAGTCTTTGTACATGTTGCTTTAAGAACCTCTTCAGCATCCCACAGCCTCAACGTTTTACATTCAGGATGACCTTCACTTTCAGTTTAAAATTCAATTTTTGTCCCTGTCTTTAGTTTTAAAATCCAGGCTTTCTGCTCTTCTCAAGTCATTTTTCAGACCTAGAAGGATAAAAGGCAATTTATTACATAAGAAATGAAATAAAGCGCATGGAATTCAGGAATTGAGATCGATGACACGCTGTGTCATTTCCTCACCTCTGAGCTCAGATAACCAAGGTCAAACAAAAGTAAGATTGAACTGTTATCCCTGGATCCCCAGTGGCTTCCCCAAAGGAATGAACGAGCATGCCATGGGGCAATTTTAATTCAAATGTTACTAGATTTAGTAATGGATCCGAAAGGGTCAGATACAGAAAATAATCAACAATGTTAAAGCGCTGTGACGTGCTACAGGCAATTGATAGAGCTACTTTATAACTAAAGAGCTCTTTCAGAAAATGAAGGTTCTATTCATTTAGTTGGAATCTGAAGCCCTGTGCTGCTTAGGGCACACAGGCTTATCTAGAAGTATGTCGAACATGTAACTGGCTTTGTGAAATTTTAACAACGCTGGAAAGTGAGATATTGGTGTTGCGGTAGTGGTTCTGATGGTGCACCTTTCAAATCGCTGCACCTACAAATTAACAGGGTAATGTATTATTAAAAAAATACAAAGTTCTTGTTACTTGAAAATGACTTTAGGGTCACTTTACTCAATTCTTTTCCTTTTTCTCAACATGGACAAGAAGCCCAAAGAGGCTGTGGTTTGGCCAAAGTCAGAAAAGAAGCTAAAGGAAGGATGGGAGCTGAGCGTGCCCCTCCTGAGACGTCATTATGTGGTTCTCTCGCCTTTAATGCTGCCTCAGTTATTGATTTTATTTTATTTTTACTTTTTTGGAAAACCTTTTGCATTTAATCTAGTACTTCCATTGGTCTAGCAAATAGACAAGTTCTAAAAAGCCACTAAGGTTTTTATTGGCCCTTTTAGGAGAACAGTTGCACCAATGTTTATTTTTAAGTTTGGAATACGATGATTATTCTTATCAAATACACTTTATGACCGAAGTGACACTTTCTAGCTCCACCAAAATACTAATTATGGGTGTATCCCAAGCTATATTCTAGAACCTCTGGGAGTATTAAATGTTTATATTTGTGGTTGTTTCTCTAAAGTTGTGCGCCACTTAGTTTATTTCAGGAAAGGCAGGTCCAACAATAAATGTTAAAGTTCAAATACGCAAATTATTCCAGCATGGGAACTAGGTTTTTGTGATCAGTTCAATGGCAAAAAAGGAGGTACCGTATTCTATTATTCAGATGATTATACTTATTAGTGCAAAAATCACTTGATGTGTATGATAAGAAGGTTTCTGGCAGACGTCTCTTTGATGTAAGATATAAAACAGCACATACCTCATTAAACAACACATCAAAAGCATAAAAATGCAACCATTAATCTATATTTCATCATTTCCCCCATAATAACTGGAAGTAAAACTTACTGAACACAAATGAAAGAGCTGTACAAGAAGGTGATATGAAAATTCACATATGGCTCACTCCTGGTTTCTTTGAAATCTATCAAACATCTGCTGGCCCAGACTGAAGAGAAGAATGAGAAGAAGCTCCACATATGCATGGGAGGTCAGGGATTTTCCAGGAGGAAAGATGACCACTCTCTCCAGTTCATCAAAATGGGAATCAGGCTACAAGAGGGTCAGAGAGAAGGAAAGAGGCTGAGAAAAGGAAGAGAAATGTGTTGCCCACAGGTACCAACTCCATTCGAGGTGTGTGAGCCAGTGCTACTGCAAGCATGTGTTCATAAAAACAAGTGAGGTCGTATACAATGTATGCATTTTGAAGACCGCTAGATTTGACTGGGACCAAAGTATTAAGAAACTCGGTTCTACCTTTTACAGATGAGAAGAGCGATCTCAGAGCAATGCCCTCACTGACACAATTCATCGCATTAGAATCTTGATCAGCACAGAAGATAGTGGCTGCGCCTAGTGGTCCAGAGCTGTGCCTCGCTATTTGGTGAGTAAATTGTCTCTCTCAGAATGTTGAAAAGTGTTAGTACAGGAAAATGCCCTGTGTGAGGGATGGCTGTTGTTCTGCAGTGCAAGGCGAGGGGGAGGTATGACGAAGGCACTGGAGGAAGGGCCGCCGTGGCAGGAGCCTCTTCATTCACATACTGCCTGCTGAGCTTTCTTACCGCTCACTCACAGCAGGCAGGACTTTCACAAGGCTGCACTATCAGGGTGCTTCTTGTCTCTGTGGCCATCAGCTCCACGGTCACCAGAAGTCTGTTTTCCTCAAGATGTTTTTACACGTTCCCTCTACTTTTCTCATCCCTGACTTAAAACACTTCCTCTCAGCACCTAAAGATCACTTTCTTTTCTCTTTTTCATTCTTCCAACATCTGCCTATTTCTAGCATCCTGACAGCAAATTCTGTTATGTTCCTACAGTGTCTATCCCAGCGGACCGAGCATGGGCACTCGGCTCCTCCTGCACAGCCTGAACCTGCACAGCGGCGCAGCCAACTCCTGGCTCTGAGCCCGGCATCCTGGACACAGGCAGAAGCACAATCCTTTCCGTGAGCAAACACAATAAGCACGTTGTACGTGAGCAATGAGTCTCTGATTACTTATCTTTGCTTCTCTATGAGGTATTTGTCCTTTTCTGTTGCGGACTAATAGGTTGCAAGATTGTAATACAGCTTAACCAATTATTGTGAAACATTTGCATGAAATACATTTATGTAGATGAGCTTACTCAGTAGAGAACCTTGCTTGATCATCCTAACTGTTCCATTTTCCTGCAAACTGTAATGAGATATTGTATTGTTACTTACACTTTATTCGTAGCAGACTTCTGTGCAGAAATGACCAATGTGCACATTATTTGACTAGCTGAAAGCACCCATACTAATACCTTTATTTTATTAAAAATTCATGGTGGATGTAGGTGCTATCATAAAATTTATATTTTCATGTAGCATCAAGATGCAAGCAAAGGGCCGGCAAGGTATCTCAGTGGACTAAATGCCTGCTTAGGCAAGCTGTGACCAGAGTTCTATCCCAGGCATCACATGCTGCACCAGCCATAAAAACCAGGTGTGGTTTTGCACACCTGTGATCCCAGCACTGGGGAGGCTGAAAACAGGAGGATCACTATGAGTTCAAGCTACATAGTAAGACCCTGTACCAAATACATTTGAAAAAAAACCCCAAAAAAACAGCAAGTTGCATACATGGAGAGATGATGTTAACAAAATAAATTATCTGCCCATAACATTTAAGTTTGAGGTCCTGCAACCTCACTGACCTATACAACCTATAAATTCTCCTGTCATGAGGTAGTAATCCAAATGATGTTCTCAAAAGTTCTTATTCTAATTCCTAGGAATCAAATTGCTTCATTCTCAACAATTGATGCTCTCCAGCTCACATTGTAGCCGTGGAGTCGAGGCACACCTTCCTGCTGTACCAGGAGGGAGTGTCTCACCAGCAGTGCTACTTTATCACTTCTTTCCTCCTGTACCACCACCTACCAGCCTTTCTTGCCTACATGAGCTGGGGGTGGTTTGACTCATGTAATTGTGCAAATCTAGACTTTAACACATTCACTATGATTCTGGACACATTGAAATACAGCTCTTTGTTGTAAGGTGCATGTGTTTTTCAGGAAAAAAAAGAACAAATAAATCATTGATAGCTCTCTTTATTCTTGAGTAAATTCCTCCTCTGTTAGATTTTGCAAATTGATAATATTACATAAAATGAATTTTTTAAAAATTTTAAAACCATAGAGATATCTCAGCACTACTCTGCTGGTTGGACTCAGTCTAAGGTCATTAAGGCCTGAGAAAAGAGTACAATGAACAGTTATTCCATGTACACTGGAACCTGTGCATTCTCCTGTTTTGTGTGCATTAACTGATTTAATTATTGTGGCTAAAGCTTTGAAAGTACTCTTGGCATCATTTTTTAGATGAAGAAACAAGTGCAGAGGATGTAAATGACCCACCCAACAGGGCACAGTCTCTACGTGAAGGACCAGAGTTAAAGCCAGGTTGTTCATTCTTTTTACCATCTCCCGATCAGGCCTCTTTGAAGAAATATTATTTTCACTTCTTAGGTAGAAAAGTACTCAATGAACTCAGGAAACAATACAATGAATATTTGAATTGGGTTTGTTTTTTAAAATATCCTAAAACTAAAAATTAAATAGGTACTTTCCTATCATATCATTTTGGAATTTTGTTGTTGTTGTTCTTTGTGTTTCCTTTTTCTTTAAAATAATTTTTTAAGAAATGAAAAAAAATAAGCCTCATTTAATGCAGGAATAATAAATTCAAAGTCAGACTTATAATGTTCAGCCTTTAAATATGAGAATATTATAGGGTCGAACTTATTCTTTCCAGGAGAAATTATTTAAATTTTAGATCCATCTAAGTAAGATACTCATGTGAAGTTCCAAACACTTGAAGGTTCCAATTTTATAAGCTAAGTTGTAATTTTATATAGATTCATGTCCACATTAATGAAGTAATTGATAGAAATACACCAGACAGCCTGAAGTGGTTTTGTGTTTGAGTAGAGAGTAATATTTAGGGAGATGAAGAATAAAAGAATAGCGCATATGGTCCATGAATTATATATCTGCTTCCTACAGGGCTCAAACAGGAACAGAAGCAAGAGAGAGGGAAGCAGATAAGGCTTTTGGGAAGCCAGACAGGTACACAAGATGCCAGGCAGCTCCAATTTGTTGACCTGCAAAAGGTCAACCCATTGTATCCAAATTTCCTAATCCAAGACAGTGAACAGAAAATGTCTTTGAGTTCAAAACTCAGTTACAAGTCTGAACCTTGGATAACACCCAGAAAGCCAGTCAAAACATACCTGCTTGCTAAATGAGGCCCCCAGAGCCCAGCTCTGGGCAGCTCAGCGATTCAGGATGGAAAAGTAAAGGAGGCAGGTGGGGGCTGATGAAGGGAGCCTCAGAAAGTACACATTTGGAGTCAAGAAATGATTAAGATGCCAAAACAGGAACACGTATGGCAAACTGGCAGGAAATCAGACCCTGCACCTCTGCATTAGTGCTTACTTCAAAATAGGCCGCTGACTCATAACTTACTTTCAAAAATACTAACATTTATTCCTTAAAATTATTTGATGTCAGTTTTTTTTGCATTCTTGTGGGAAAGCTTGCTAGACATGCAGTGATCCTCATGAGCCTTTAGTCATGAACCTGCATCCTTATCGTTATCAATGCACTGACGGTACGATTCTGCACATCAATCACTTACGAAAGTTGTGCTGTGAGATCGTAAAGATGGAAATCCAGCACCAAACGGAGCCCCACTGTGGAGCTGGAACTCGACCAGGGAATCATACTTCATAAACGTGGATCTCGCTGTAAGTGTGACGACAGAGAGGCAGTGAACACACAGATGCCATTCTCAGAGCTCAGCGACGCTCCTGGAGAAGCGATGGCTCCCAGAAACAGCAGCGCTGCTGCTGGAGCCGAGTTGCACAGAACCAGCCGGAGCTCTCGAAGCCCACAACACAGAGAGCACTGAATCATGCAAAGTAATGTGCAGTAATGGTCCACATTCTCTTGTCTTAGTTCAGCGATTTTCAGTTAGTCGTTTCTTAGTCTAATTAAACAATTCCTTCAGTTATGACAAACATGTTGAATCTACAGCTAATGGCTAACACCTCATTGCTGTTGACAGAAGTAACTTACCTAATGTTGCTTGAAGAGTAAAATATGCCTATCTGCGTGTTTTGCAGACTGGCTTTTTAAAAATCCCATAAACTAATACAACCCAACAAATTCATTCAAATAGTTGTTCTAAATTTTGTTCTGGACTTTTAAAGGAGAGTACAAATTATAATTAAAACAGAAAACATTACAAGTGATACAGGATTTCACTTAACAAAGTAATATGAATTTCACAGTATTTGTTGTAATACATAGTGCTGTCTCCCAACCAGTTACTCATATTACCAGATATATGCATGTAAAATTGAAGAGGGAAGAAAAAAGAGAAAGAAATGTATAAGAAATTAAGAAGAGAAAAAGTACAAACAATTGAAAAAAGCAGACAAAACAAATTAAAGTATTATTTCTTTCCATAGATGAACAGAGATGCACCGTACAGTTGTCCAAACCACCCTGCCTACACCATAGATAATTCTCTCCCTGACTCCCTCTCCTGTCCTTCTCAACTCAGTAACTCTTTCCTTTTGCATTTTTTTACTGGACTTGTTTGGCTCATTACTCTCCTGTATCATCTAGAGCTCTTGACGCATGATCCTTCTTACTATATCTGGGCCCTGTAACCCTAGGCCATTTTCTCAGCTCATTATGGATTTGAGCATTGTAATATGACCTATGCAATAGCCTGTTTTAAAATGTTTTCATTGGTTTTAATTCATCTTCCTAAGTACCCCATCCCTGAAGACCCAGTGCTCAGTCAACGGAGATCATTTCCAATGAGGCAGATGTTCAGAAAGGATGCAAATGCATTCCTTTCCATAGAGGGCTATGGCAGGAACACACGTATGTTGGAGCCTTTTATGAAATCATCATAAATTAAGTCATGATGCTATGGCACTGTTTAGAATTATTTCTTCTCTTAATAACAAGTTCACATGACTTTCAAGAATAAGGTTTATTTCTTTAGATCCTTTGTCTTCTTCAGCTTTTCCTCAGTAATTTTTGTTGCTCAATTTAGGACAAGAAGATGGTAAAGATTTAATTTTATTTAAACGAGATTCTTCATTGTTCTCCAGTAGATCCTGCAAATCTGCATCAAACTTAAAAAGAAGAAGAAGAAGAAAATGTTGCTCTGTCTAAGCAGTGATGTCTGTCACAATAAGAGACTATATTATTAATGCCTAATGTGGAAATTCAGCCGAAAACAGAGTTAAGAAATAAACTGAGCTTGCTGGATTGTTGTTTCTGCTAATTCTTGACTGCATCTTTAGTGAGATTTCACAACTTTGAGGAATTGTAAGTTAACAAAAACAATTCTATGGTCCCAATTCTTCCTAACATGAAATCAAGAGTCAAAGAAATCTATCATTTTAGTCAGTTTATATAATATGATACTATACAAATGCTTTGAAATGTTGAAGATGCATTTAAGTACAAACAGCACATAGAAGTCAAGATGAGTCACTTTTTGACAAAGTCTTCCTCTTGCAAATATTCCCAGTTTTGACATTCATTTGAAAAACTATTTCCTCTGTCCCTTTTCACCCACTCTCTTCAAATATTCGATACTTTTTGTGCATCATACTTAAGTTCATTAAAAGGAAAACAATTTCCACAAAGCATTTAGGAACACAGTCAGCCAGCATGGGACACAGACTCCCAGTCCCTGCTCCTTGGGATGCTGAGACAGGACAATTGCCGAACCTGCAAGTTTTTGAAACCAAACACAAGTGGCACACAATAACCCAATTAAAAAGAAAAAAGAAAAAAAAGGATGGTTGGTGCAGGCATAATTATGATGCAGCTGTAATTTAGGAATCCAATTTCTTAATGTGATTTTTTTGTTCCTAAGCATGATTAAAAATTCTAAATGTGTCCTACAAATAAAATTTCAAACCTCTGATGGAGTAGAATTTTAAAAGGTAGTGAATTTTTGTTTTCTTTGATGATGTGAGCATTTATTTATGGCTAAGCCAGAAGGGGAAAGCAGAAAATATACTTAGTAGGTTCATTTATATAAATAAGAAGATGCACTTGATGACAGGCTTGTTTGATGTATAGGTGACAATAACAAGATCTGTGGAAAACAATTCTATGGTAAATAATATTTGCTCTCAAAATAAAGCCATACGTAAACTACAAAGTGAGACTATAATACCCACAGGAGACTGTTTACTGCACACTAAGCCATTATTGCCTCATTAATCTTAATTTCCTTTCACCTAAGAAATTTCAGTGTCTCTTATAGAAGACTGCTTTGTCTTTTACATGAATTTATTCTGCATAGATTTGAGGTCACAAGAGAAGCTCATATCTAGCATCGAAACTTCGCTGTCAGCTATTGTATCCTTCTACGTCGCACGGGTCAGACAAGTAGACACATTGATTTCATCCGTATAATTAGAATGATTGTCATTAAAAAGCAAGCAATACTATGAACTTCATTGCTACAAGGACAAGGTAATCATTATAGGTCCTGCTGTGCTTCACTTTAAATGCATAATGCATTCATGATGAGAAGAAACATCGTGGTTTCTGATGCGCTTCTGCTAATATGCTTATTCTGAAATTCTTAACATGACATTTATATGTATGCATTTATCCACTTATTGAAATTTACATTGATCTATTTAATGCAATATTTATGTTCATTTAATGTATTATTTCCTTATGTTAATTCATCTAATTTAATGGTTTTATTTCCTTCTCTTTTGGAAAAGCAGCTGCAAATGCCTTGTTCAATGCTTGCTATCCAGAAAGTTGATAAAATGATCACGGAGAACTCAGAGAAGAAGGAGCCTCTTCCCTTGACCGCGTTGCCTCCGTTTCTTCTGAGGATGGAGAGCTGGGACACAAGGAAGTTCCCCCAGCTGTCCCTCATGTTCAAATATGCAAAGGCCCAAAGACGAAATGTAAAGGAAAGGAAGACCCTACTGTAAACACATATTTCAGTTTGCTTTCTTGTAACCTGTACCCATTCCAAGGTTAGTGATTTTTTGTTTGTTTGTTTGTTTGTTTTTAGTTCACAAGCCTGAATCTATACTTCTTCTATTCCTAGTAGGACAGGCTCAAAAATGAGAAGGAATGTGTTAGAAGGCTCAGATTTGACTAATCTGAAAGATCACAGGTGATTTTCAGCGAGTGTCTGTTTTCTGGCGCGTTTAGGCAGAGCTGTTTGCAGCACCTGTACGGATGGGTGACAAGCCGTGGCAAGCCAGATGGGTGATGATTATGAACTCGGGTCTTCATCAAGCGATGTAGAACAAAGCAGGACGGGAATCGTTCAGCAAGGCTCAGACCCAGCCAGAGTGCAAAAGCCACCTCCAGATCAGTCACAGATAAATTGACAGGGCGGAGGGCGCAGCACTCGTGGTTAAGGTGGCCAGGGTGGGAGGAAGGGGCGGGTTTCCCTCTTCAGTGTTTCCTTCATGTCGGGTTTGGGTCTCCTGGCTGAATCTACAGCGTGTTTCCCACACCAGGAAAAAAGACAGGTAAGTGTGAAGTAGGGATGATCCTCTTCGTCTCCTTTAAGCAAAGCCTCTCCTGCGAGTCTTCACAGCACGGAAAAGGCCCCTTTGCTTTGGAAACACAATCAGCACGGAAATGAGACCCACAGTCAGTCCGGCAGCCCCGACTTGATGGTGGAGCGTGGACGCCAGTGAAGCAATGGGCGGGCGCCATGCGTTCAAAAGTGCTCTGGGGTGGGGAGGGCCTTTGCTTTGTTACTTTATTGTCAGTATTCCTCTGCTACAGGCTGACGATGAATATCAAAGTGTGTGCTTTGTTTTTCTGTCCTTAGTACGAGTGACCACCGAATGATCACCTCAGCTGTGCAGCGAGGCTGACACGTCAGAGCTCTTGTTCATCTTCTCTCCTCTTCGCCTGAACCCCGTCTCTTGCTTCCCATTGCTTTTGCAAAGGATCTATCTTCCTATGTCCTATCAGCTAGCTTTTATTTTGTTCTTGATTTGTGTTTTGGGTTTCTCATACAAACAAAATCATACACTATTTAGACTTGTATATCCGACTTAACTTCACTCAACATTATGGAATCAAGGTTCATCCATTGGTCTACAAGTGATTCAAGTTCTACAACTTGGAAGGATGTAGGGAGAGTTCAAGCCTTGTCAGTCTCAACCTGAACTATCTTCATTTCAGTTGCCTCAAAATCATAATAAGTGGTTTTCTCAGAAAAGCTTATGTATGAAGAAATGGAAGGAATAGGTATTTATCAACAATCTTCTTTCCCTGGGCTCTGGGCTATGTACAAGAAACAAAAAGAAGATAAGGCAGCATCTGCATTTGTTAACCTTCAGAAGTCAGCGATGAGCAATTATCTACCCTGGGCTCGGCGTGGGCTGCTCCCCTCCAATCTCGTTCCGGGTTAGGGACTTCTGGCTCAGGGAGGCTAATTCACTTATGCAGAGGCAGGCAGCACCCACGTTTCTCATCCCCATACACAATGCAGATTCTAATGGAACAAAAGTAAAAATGACGACTGCACTTTTAAAAATGTGAATACAATGAAAACAGAATCTCACTTGAGCAGGGGTTTGAGAAGCAAACACAGGGGCTTGGTTTTCCGGTAATGTGCCCACTCTTGTAAGCTCTGCGTAGAGGCCATTTCACTCGTCTTCTTTCATCTCAGGAAGTCCTATGCTTTATTTCTTCCTGTGTGTCTTCATTTTTTCATTTTATTTTAATGTTGACATTATTTGAGATTTTCTTCAATTTTTCTTCCTTCTCACTCCAAAGGAAGCCACGTCATGACTAGACAGGATGTCTGCTGAAATGAGACCAGCTGACACAGATGCTGGAAAAATAAACATTTCCCCAGAGTGAAACACTTTTCTGTTCAAAGGAATTTTGAAAACTAATTTTAAAAGCAATAGGAATTGGAAGTCCTTCAACAAATGCCACATTATAGTCATGTATTGAGTTGTTTTACAGTTAGGAAATTGAAAATAGGTGTTTAGTTGTTTTATGTTTGGATTTTCTAGCATCCACCTGCCAGTGAAGAGTTACAAGACAAAAAATGAAAGAAATTGGGGTGGAATTCTGTGTTTTAATACATTGATAAATAAATAACTTTAAATAAACTAAATCTTCTGTAAGTAATGATATTATAATGGATGTGTTTTATTGTGATGAAAATATCTTTAAAATTGTCATTATAATGTTTTGACTTTGAAAAGAATGGAGTTCTCCCATGATAGGTATGAGTGATTGGTTGTAGTCTCTCTGTGGGGACCCAAATCGGTGGCTATTCAAGTATCTTATAGAAAAATGGGGAAGATTTGCATATAACCTACAATATCCCCTCATTTTCTCTAAGCCATTTCTAGATCACATTAGCAATTAATATAACATAAATCCTGTGTAAATAGTTGTTCTACTGCACTCTGTAGAAACCAATAACAAAAGAAATCTGTACATGATAAAATCAGACAAAATACTTTTCAGTAGTTAGAGCCTTAGTTTATGAATCTGAGGGTTAAAAACCCTTAGATGGGGAACTGTATAATTTAAATTTTCTTTCACAAAAATGTGTAAATACATAGACATATGGTTTCATTTTATACTCTTATAAATATTTTCCTTTAATAAAAATTAAAAACAGGAATGACATTTTGAAGAGAGGCAAAGACTTCAAACTACATATTATCTTACAGTCAATAATCAACCATTTCTTTTTTTTTTTTGGCGGAACTGGGGATTAAACTCAGGCCCTTGCACTTGCCAGGGAAGCACTTATTCCACTGAGCCATCTCCACATCTTTGTGCTTTCTATTTTTCATTCATATTTACCATGTTATACACATTGTTTTTTTAAAACTCTAGTACACTTTACATATATCATGAGAACTTCTGTACTCTAAATGTTGGTATGCATGGACTTATAGATTTCATGTTTTAAATTATTGTGTATGAAGATTTTGGACAATAAAATTCTTACTCTCCCGCTTGAAGAACCTGGGATACACTGCCAACTGGGATGATAAATAAACAAATAGATAATATTTTTCACACTATTTATACATGTTTATAAAACTATAAAGAACTATAATCATGTTTTCATAAATATAAGTGATGAATGGAATTTCTTTCTGGTTACTTAATTCTATAGAAGAATCCATGAAAGTAAATTAGAATTATTCATCTATTATTTGTGTAACAGTCTTCAATATGTAGTGAAACTAAAATAGAACCTAGTTACAAGTGGAAAATATTATGTATGTTGTAGTAAATTTACTTATTTATTAGAATGCTTGCTGAAACTTAAGTTATTTTCTGTTGCTTAAAATCAAATGGTATTTACTTCCCCCAAACCTGTAAGGCATTATATATATATTGATGAATTATTGTTACTTTTGCGTATAATTGTACTGAAACTATTCATGTATGAAAAGTCTCATATATATTTCTTTGCAAATGCCAATTTTCTTCATTTCTCAAGTGAACAGTTGTCTACCACAAATTCTATCCCATAGGCTACAAATAGTGAATATAAAATTAGGGTATTCAAAAGAAGATTTAGGCCATTTAATTTCTCAAATGAGTATATTAATATGTTTTTATGCCAGTGAATAATGTGTTAGTTTATGGAAAACAACTTGCAAAAATATCAAGTATTCAGTATGAAAATGAACTCCTATGTGACAAATATATCAGCTATTCTTCTTGTTCCTTTTATATTGGCACAAAATATTTAGTTCTCTTTCTCCCAAACTAATGCTTCATTACACAGTGCAGAAAAGGATAAAATATTTTAAGTTAATGAATTATTAAGCATTTAGATGCATAAGAAATACTCTGATCCCCACATGCTTTTCTCATAGTTTTGCCTCTGGGAATATTTTGACTTGAAAGCACTTGCTAAAGAAAGAAGTAACATTGGCAGTGAAGCTCAGAGAAAGATGCGCTTGTTTCATAAAAACTTTCCATGGGTCAACATGTGTACCCTAAATAGGTTAGGGTAGACATGAAGGCAAGACATTCGGTGTTTGAATAATGACAATGCTATTTGAAATCTAAATCCACCAACAAAATACAGTGCCTGCGTCTTTACTTGTGGGTCTCAGTTTTTCTCAACCAAGAGAGTGAGGAGCTACGTGTGTTTCTTCACCTGCAGGTGTGCTTAGGTACACACATAATGTATCAGTATTCCTGTATGCAACTGTTTGCATCCATATTTAGTTAAGGAGGGCTATGTAGGGGTGAGAGAAACCCTTAATTTATTAAGGCAATGATTCTAAAATTCTCTTTTCTCTGCTCTGTACCTTCCCACTCTCAGAGTGAATAACCTGATTTTCACTGTCTGTAACCTTCTATTGGTGTGATTCCAATTTATGCATTTAAGAGTCTAATGGCTTGAGCGCTGCTAATGCATACCACGTGGGTGACATCCTTATCACTTCCACTACTCGGCGTGCATAGTGGTTTCTTTTGCATTAGTCTCACAGGCTCCACCGGCTTCCAGAGTTGCTGAGAAGACCACCTGCAGTCATGTTGCTTGATCCCTTTGTGGTTCAATTTTCATGTCCATCTTCCACTTTGAGGTCCTTCAGTCTCCTAAATGGTTTAAAATATTTTTTACATATTAAATTTCATTCTTTGTTCTACGGTGCTTTAAAGGATTTGTTAAATTCAGGTTGCCATGTTTCCACAAAAAGCTCATGTACATTGAGTCCCATCAGCATGGCAGTAATTGGACATGACTCACCTACTTGTCTCTTAGCTCTCTCCTCCTCTCGTATCCCTGGAAACCACTGGTGGATTTCAGAATCTCTAGTGTTTTGCTTTCTTTAGGATGTGATATAATTGGAAATTCTTTTCAGGTTGACTTCCTTCACACAGAGGTATAGATATCTGTTTAGATTTATTCAGGTGTTTGTGTGGCTTTAGAAATCCTTCCTGTTTATTGCTGAATGATATTCCACTACATAGGAGTGTCACACTCTCCATTTACCTGTTCAGTTGTTTACTGGCTACTTTCAATTTTTAGCACTTAATTTAATCTGCTACATAGATCCTACTTTCAGAGTTTTTTTTCTTACTTTCAGGTTTTTGGGTGGATACTACTTTGAACATATTTTGGATAAATACCTAGAACTATGTGATTGGTGACTCACATAGTACAATTAAGTTTAACTTGGTAAGGAGAATCTTCATAGCACCTATGGTACTAGCTTGTTCTTTTGTGCTATTTTAAATATAACTATAGAAAGAAGATATGGCTTCCTTGTTTTCAAGGATCTTGGTGGGAATTGTCCAATCTGGCTATTTAATACTCTAGTTAAAAGATTTTGTGGATATTTTTCATTAAATTGAGGGCATAACTATAATTTTTATTAGCAACATGTGTTAGACTTTGCCACTGCTCTTTATGTATTAGCTGAAGCAATCATGTAATTTTTGTTCTTTACGCTATTGATATGAGCATTAAATTGATAGATGTTTAAATGTTGAGTCAACTGCTTACCTAGAATAAATATTACTTAGTCTTGATATTCAATTTTTCTTTTAAATTATTGTATTCTATATGCTTCTGTGTTATTTTGCATTGACAGGGTTAGGGTTATGTTGGCCTTCTAGACTGGGTTAGAAATTAACCTTTGCTTTTGTGTTTTAGAAGAGGTTGTGGACATTGGAATTTTTTTCTCCAAAAAGTTGGTAGAATTCACTCATGGAAGCATCAGGACTTGGTACTTCATTTTGTTGGGTGGCATTAATTATTGATTGAATTGTTTGTGATAAGATTATCTGTTCTTATGTGAATTTTAATAATTTGAGTCTTTAAATAAACTGACATGTTTCATCTGAGTTACCAAATTTATGGCGATAGCGTCATGTACTCTGTCCCTTCACTGTCCTTTCAAAACTGTCAGTCTAGGAAGGACTGGCTCTTTCATTGCTTAGATTTGTCATTCTTTCTTCTGTTTTATCTTCATCAGTCCATGAGGAGTTTTGCTAGATTTGTTTATCCCTTCACATGGTTAATTTTCCTCATCTGCTTACTTCTTATTTCCATTTTCCTCAACCTCCTACCAGCTCTTCATTACATTCATTCAACTTGATGGTTTTCCTCCTTCTTCCTATTTATTTCTTCATTAGGTGACAAATGACATCTTGGACCCTTTATGTTGCAGCTAAAAAATACTTAAAATTGGATGAGTTACAAGAAATCCTAGAAGTTTGTTCACATGTGTGGAGACCGAAAAATCCAAGATCCAACTATCTGCAGGCTTCTCATTGTTTGGAGGACTGTTCTCTAGTTATCAGAAGATGCCTTGTTACTGCATCATCCAGGGAAGACAAGCCTGCCTGTCATAGATGGGGGGAAGAGCAAGAGCGGGCCATTTCCGGTGGGAACACCTTCAGAAGATCACTCATGTGTTCATGAGTCTCAGCATCCATGGTCTGCTCACCTCATAAGGACTCCACCTCTCTGTACTGTCACGTTGAGGTATAAGACCCAACATCTGACTTCGGGAGGGCCACACGCATCCAAATCATGATACGTGTTCTGGATATTCAGGAGGTTAGTGTTACTGGAGATGAACACTTCACAAAGGAAAGCCTCAGCACTATGTACCCTCTGCTATTGCAGCAGCAACACTGAGTTTCTGTATCTTGCATCTCCATGAACTTCAGAATCTGACTTTGTGGATAAAGGTTTATTTCTGATATTTCCTTTGGTTGTGTCTTTTCTGGGAAGAAGAAATGTGTAAATGCCAGTTCAATACACGCACACGTTCATTTTCAAAAGCAGTTTGGGTGACTCTTGCACCATGTGTGTCATCAGAAAGGATGCTGAGATAGTAATGATATTGGAGCCTCCAGAGGGCAGGTGAATGGTGCACAGGGCCACCGCCTTGGTGCTAAGGGAGAGTTAGTCAGTGACATGATGCACTGGAGATACTGAGAAGTGGCAGACAGTTGAGTTTGTTGGTCAGAGGTCAGGAAGGCACAAGAGAGAAAGACTAGAGACTGAGTAATGGGGAGATGGACAGCACTGTGAGTGCAAATGTAGATTATTTTGTCTCATATTAAAGCTCTGCCCAAGACAGGAGTTTAGTAACTAGGTAGACAAATGACTCATCTGGGGGAGACAACATCTGCTGGCTGCCACCCCCAGGAAACAGGTTGCAAGCTCTCAGACTATAGATAGCACTGGTCTAAAAAGGAATCATCTATAGGCTAAAACACGAAGAGGGCAAGTATACATTTTTTTCTGCCCAATATTTGTAAATATGCCTTTTGTAGTTTTCACTTAGAAAAATTTTTGGAACAAATTTCCCCAAAATATCATGTAACATATTTTTACACAGAACAATTACCTCTTCATAGTATCACAAATAATACTATAAAGTGAGCTAAATAAATGCTGGGAGTATAGCAAGTTGATGAAGACTCAAATAGGGTGATTTATGGTCCAAATCAGAAAATTCTCCTCAGCTTGAAATTGAGTGACTTGCTACTTAAAATGAGCATGCCAACCTTCCTGCTATGAATTTTATGTATCTGACACATTAGAATATAAGTCTGAATGCCTCTTATGAGTTGCTTGGCTTGCCTTTAATCTACTAATTAAACATTGTATAATCTGTGAAATATAAGTTTCTTTCAACTGTTCTGCCCTACAGGATTGAAGTTCTAAAATTACTAATTTCCAATCTACCAGCCATCCAATTAATTGTGTTTCAGCACTAATCAGATGATTTGCCGATTTCTCTGGTTTCTCCTTTAATTCCTGAAAGAGAAATTGTAATGAAGATTTTTATGTCTGGATGCAGTGGCTAGGAAGCTAATCTCTGCAGCAGCTGATCAAGTGTGGAAAAAAAAAAAAAGATCATATTTTTAGAAAGGAACAATTGGAACTCATCCAATTGCTGCTGTCTTTCAGATTTTGATTGACCATGACTGTACTTGCTGTCTGTGGCCGTGCGGGTCCTTCAGAAGCCTGGCCTTTTGCAGGTTTTGTCTCTATTGCATCTGACAGCTGACCTCTGGCAAAGACCCCTGATCTTAGTCCATTAATACACACTAGCAAACCTTAGTTTTTTGCACAAATAAACATAAACAGTTTTAATATTTTATTCATCCCAATGGTACCTCAAGAAACACAGGAATATGGATTACAGCTTCCTGGGACAAATAATAATGACCTTAAGATATAAGCTAACTATAATATTTGTACAAAATGAAACTAAAAATAATGAGTATAGGGCCAGCCAAATAGCACAGTGGATTAAAACGCTTGCAAGCAGGCGCAGGGGCCAGGAGTTCAATCCCCTGGCCTGCCATGCCAGGCCCCACCCCCAGGGCATGCTGAAAGGGCGATTGAGACTGGGAGTGGTGGCAATCCCAGCACCTGGGAACCTGTAAACAGGAAAATCACTATGAGTCCGATCTAGTAGTGAGACTCTGAACACCCTGTGGACCCTTCCCTAAAANAAAAAAAAAAAAAAAAAAGAAAAGAAAAGAAAAAGGAAAAAATAAAGAAAAATAATGATTATAAGTGATGTGATCCATTTTAAAATTTATATTTAGCATTAAATTGGTCAATAAAAATGTGCTCAGACAACATATATCTATGTATAGATATATATCTCGTATATAAATAAAATTATAAAATGTATAGAAAATATATGCCTGAAAGATGCCTAGCTTCTCTAAATAATGTTTCTAGGTATTGGAAATTAATTTTTTCTCTTTTTCAAAAAGTTTAAGTAATTGTATCTGTACATGTGGGTAAATTAGTCTACCTAAATTTTAAACTGACCTGGATTCTGCAGTTGAAGTAGTAAGAAATAAAATAAATATCCAGAAAATATGAAGGGACCTTCTATTTGTATTTAATAATATTCATATAAGGATATATTTACACTTATGTAAAAGTAAATTACCTTAAATCAAATAAAATACATTAATTGACGCTACACATATTTGAGTATAGTTGTTTTCTTATGTTAAGTTCTTCATTCCCTCAAGTGAAGAAGATTTGGGCAAAAACGCTTCTGTACATGCTATAAACTGGAAAAATAAGCAGAATAAGCTTTAACATGTTAATATTTATCTGATTTCATCACTACTTCTGGGCAGTCAATTGAGATGCCCAGATGTATTAGGAGCAGAAGTTGAGAGGAGACAAAAGAAATGATTCACAAAGATATCTAGTTTACAGAAGAAGATTTACAGATAGGCCATAGCTTTATGGGTTACCAATCCTGAAAGATCAGGGAGTGAGGTGATAAAGTCTGTGACTAGTCCAGATGCCATGACTGAGGCCCCAGTCCTGCTACCATTAACCGCAGAGACACCACCTTAGCTGGTACTTCCTGCTCCTCCTACGTAGCCTCTCAACTATTGTTTCTTAGGCCTCATTCTGTGAAGAAGTAGGTGTGGGGTGACCTCAAAGAACTTTTGCTTTGGGATTCTGCTTCTAAGGGTTCTGGCTTTCTCAGTATCTCTCTGCCATATTCAAGTTAAAGTTTGCTTATTTAGTTATATTTTGTTCAGATTTTTTCCTGCAACCTGCTCCCTTGTGGAAGGGATTATTTGCAAGTGGTTGAGGTACTATGATCAGAGTCTCTCTATCAGATTTTCCAGGGGAGCTTCAACAGATTCATGATTGGGCAGATGTGTCTTCGTTGGGGCTGCTCCAAATTCTAAACCAGAGATGGACATCATATGGAATGAGCTGAAGAAGAAGTAGATGGAGCAAAACTTGACACAGGAAGGGGCAGCTGGAGCACCTACCCAGGGAGAAATGCAGCTTGCCAAAATCTCAGGGCCGTCTTAGAGCTCTCCATAGTAGACTCAGCTGTTATCACATGGAGGCAACATGTCACACTCTAAAATACCTATAATATGCTGGCATTTCATGCTCAATTAAAGCTAATGGTTTTGCGCATAAATAAAATTCTTATTCTATATAAAAGTTGACCTTATTTCATATATTAGCTATTTCATACATTGCCAAAGCACATTAGAAGTCAATCTTGAAGGAGTGCCAGTGGAGTCTTACCAAGGACAGTGCTGTGCTTCCCCCAAGCAGGCCGGGGGCTGAGATGCTCTCACTGTTCCCACCTTGGTCCATGTCAGGGGAGCTCATTTGCGCCAGACCCCTGCATGCAGTAGGCCAAATGAGCACCGACTCACAGTTCTGGACCTAAGAATGCCATGCTCTTAACTTTAGGTGGATTGTGAAACCACACTGCCCAGTGCTTTCATGCCATTAATTCAAGAATTTAACAGAAATCAGGATCCCTTTGAGCCACAAGACATTTGTTGTTATTGTGGCTGACAATGCAGAAACAAAATGAACAAATCTCTATTTTCACATTAGAAATTCTTTTTCTTAAATTAATTTTATTGAGAAACAAATAGCTATGAGACAGTTTTAAAACTTATTAAGAGGATAGTTTCAGTAATTAATACATCGCACATTGCTGTCTTCTTAGTGGTTGTCCATAATAGGAGATGCAGGCATGATATTCTGTCCAAACACTATTACTGCAAATCTTTCTTGTCATTGAATTAAGAGAAAGTAGTTGTCTATCTATCCTAACTCTTTTGTATATACAGATGCAAAATGGTCCTCCATTTATAGCCCCTTTTTTGTTTAGTTTTGTCAGAGACATGTGTTCCATTGCCATTTAAATCTTGTAGGTGTGTGAACTCAGCAAAATAATCCAACCTAGTCCAGCAGTCCATAACAGTGGTGGGTTATCTGCAGGACTGGCAACGTCAGAAGTTGTTGACCTGAGCCTTTTATAGCTCAGCATATTAGGCAGTATGTAGAAAGTTTTAGTATATTTAAGCAGAAAAATCTTTTTGTCTGTAAGTTTCATCGATCTTTTTATGAGCAACAACAATAGTGAAAGCAAATAATTGCATCATTACAAATTTTTAGTTACCAACAACACTGAAGTGCTGATGGAGCCTCTGACCCTCCCTACGGCACTCCAGGAACCCCTGCTTGGCATTCGGGAACTCGTGACCTTCGTGAACCTGATGGAAGACTCTGCGACTGTGAGAGTGTCTTCTACCCACAAGGCATGCGCAACGAAACGTTACCAAAGTTCTTCAGTTCTCCATGTAAAAGTTCATGATTTACCGAAGATAAGTCACACTGAATTCCAACTTACCATCCTCTCTCTGGTTTATTTATTCTCAGAAAATAAAATGAAGAATTTTAAAAAGCATTTTATTTATGACTTCTCACCAATCTGAGGTCTGAGAGAAAGTAGTTTTATTTTTCAAATTATGTATCATTTGGAAAGGTAGGAACAAACACCCACATACACAGTTTATCTAACGAAGGCTAATGAGTGTGTTAATGCCGGAGGTGGAAGCAGCATTTTGATCTGTTTCCTGGGCTGTGTTCACTTGAGCTGATTATGCGGAAGTGACAGGACCGGAAGATGAAGAGAAAGGACGAGTTTGCATTTCAAGCTCCAGTGACACTTTTTCTGCAAGAAACCAGGCTGATCATTTTAAGACTTGAAGTTAAAGCATTCAAACAGAGCCAGGCACCCTTGGAGTAGTCAGTGCTGAGAGTACGAGATGGTATTGGGGTGGTAGCAAGCAGGAAAAAAATCACTAGTACATTTCTACTCAGAGACTGTAAATAATAACTGTGGAATTATACTAGCAATAATGCTAAAGAGTCAATAGTACGGAAGCTGCATGTTTTGTGTCTTTTGTAGTCCTCAATTTATAGACTATATTAATATAACATGATGCCGTTTCCCAACCAGGAATGTTATTAGACATTCAAGACCAGTCCTTTTCCTTCATAAAACATGAAATCTGACATTTCCAGATAAGGCTGTGAAATTTATCAGCTACTCAGCATATGCTGTAGAGAGCTCTATATAAGAAATCTTTCTAAAAACTGTATGGCGTGGTGTTGCTATGTGGAAATAGAACTCCATGCACTTTCCTTAGTTTATTTTCTTTGTCTTCTTTCTTGTGTGTGATAAGACCCTTGGACATCTGGTGATTCGTGAAACATTTTATTTTCTAATAGATATTTTTTGAAAAATAATGAAATCCAGAAAACCAATTTTGAGATTTTTCCCCATTCACCAAGGATAGAGCTACTACTTCTCACCATAGAAAAGTTTTGCGAAGACCTCTCAAGCCCAGCTCTTTCACAGTGTGAAGTTAAAGCCCTCTCGGGACTGCACAGTGAAGGCACTCCTCCAGATAAAGGAGAGTTTTACATCAGAACAGATTTCTCCGTAAGATAGAGGACATTTTGTTTAACATGAAAACATTTCAAGTCCTACTTTGTGTAAACTTCCATAGTAAAACCCTGATGTCTTTTGTATTAAATATCAAAATTTACATAAGGAAATCCTAAAGAGTTACTCAAAGATTTATCCTATTTTTATATAATTATATTTAAATGCAACTGTATAATTTTATATTAAATATATTATATGAATAGCATTATATTCATTAAAGTTACTTAAAATGATCTTAATTGCTCATAAAGAATCAAAATCAGAATCTGGTAATTCATGTTGTAGAGTTCTTCACATTAGTCTCTGAAGAAATAAACTCTCCAGTACTTGCTGAATTTAATCATTTAGCAGCAAGTAACAGGAAGCTCCCTACCCTCAGGTGACAGTCACTTGGAACAAGCCAGCACAAATAGGGTGAGATAAGACATTTTAAAATAAGAAAGATTGAAGCAGGAAGTTGAACATAAGACACATTTTTAAATCACTGTGAGGAAGAAGAAAAATGTAGGAAGACTTTGATCAATGAGAGTGACCAGAAAAATGAGCAGCTTCCGTCAGAGCTACCCAAAGCACTTGAGGAGCTGGAGAAATAAATGACTGCAGGCTGGGTGATTTGGCACACAAGCACAAGAAACACCAAAAGGCAAAAATGAAAAAGCATAATCCAGTTATTCTCTGATGAGGCAGGCATTTTATTTTCTCTCAGTGCTTCAAATAGTGATCAAAAAGAAACACCTTGATGAATACAAGCCAAAAGCAGAAATGATAAATCCAGTCATTTCCATTTCAGTGTTACTCTTCATGGCCTATGATAATACATATGAAGTTCTTAAAGTAATCATATAATATTCATAACTTTTACTGCTTTGGAAAAGATGGAATAGTTAAAACAGTAAAATTATCCACTTTTCTTAAAATTGTTATTTGTGATTAAAACATCTAATAGATATATAAGAACTTGATGCTTTTGAGCACATACTGTGTAAAACAATGTTCTCAGGGTTGAGATGCTGAATCTCAAGGTCAACCCAGAGAAAGCAGGTAAAATTATATTGGCACCATAGATTAAAAACATAAACTTTAAGGGCCAGTGAGTAGCTCAGTGGATTTAGCGCCTGCTTAGGCAAGTGAAGGATCAGGGTTCAATCCCTGGCACCACATGCTCCACCATCCCTGCCCCTGGATGCACAGAGCTGCCCACTGAGACTGGGAGTGGTGGCACACACCTGTAATCCCAGCACTGGGGAGGCTGAGAGCAGGAGGATCACTATGAGTCTAAGCTGCATAGTGAGACCCTTACCAAACACATTATAAACAACAATAACAGCAATGAAACATAAACTTTAGATCTATGAAGTAATTTTTCCCAGTCTGTAGTAGGTTGTGAAAACTGATGCTCACTTAGAGATTGTGGTCTAAGGTTTAAATTCTTCTTGACTTGTTCTGTCCATCCAGCAACCTCCTGTCTACTATCTGTCTATTTCTGTATAAATGAAGGTAAGTAGGAAAGATTAGTGTCACTATTTACTGAAACTTGCATGACCTCAATTTAAAGTAGGACTATGTTGTTCTCATTTCTCAATCTAAAAAGAGAAAGAAAAATGCTATCTCGCTGATTCATTCTGCATTGGCAAGTATAAATAAAGCTAAATTAAAAACAGATACTAAAGGGAGATAAATGTTAAAGCAAGTCTTTAAGTTTTAAAATTTAACACAAATTGACTATGAACTTTATTAGACCAATTTTGTTTTTAAATTTTTAAAAAATCTTTTATTTATGTATTTATTTGCTGGCTCAGCCTCCCCAGCCCTGGAACTATAGGTGAGCTGGCACAGCTAACCTGGGGTCTTGGGGCTGGCATTGCTTGTGGTACCAGGAATTGAACTTGGATAGTTGTGCTTATCAGGTAGCATTTAGTCTGCTGAGCTATCTCCCCAGCCCCACCACTTTTATTTTTAGTACCTGGTATACAGATTATGATGTGAAGGTCAAGGACTCTCAATCCCACGGTGTACGTTTTGAACCAGTCAGTAATTACTTGTGGGAGGAAGTGTCTGATGTGACGTCAGGTATTTCACCATATCCCTGGCCTCTACCCACTCCATGACAATGGACTCTAACCCCAGAGCGACCTCCAAAAATGATTCAAACATGGCATAAGTCATAATTAGGACAACTGTGTCTTGGTTTTTTATTGTAGGGTGACTGTAGACAAAGCTGATGCTCTGAGTATTTCAAAGAATCTAGAGGAAAGGATCTGCATATTTCAACTACACACAAATCATGGTTGAGTAGATGGAGACAGTTGTCTTGATTTGAACATCATACAGCATATATATGTATCAAAACATCACAGGGTAGCCCATATATATGTACAATTTTATGTGTCCACTAGAAAGAAGGGTGATTATCCTTTAGGGGATAAAGGCGGTCCTGATTGAGATGCAGTGGCCTGAAATACTCAGGTTCGACAGCAGTTTGGAGGCATGTGCTAGCTTGTGAGAGATTGCAACTCCCCAGCCCGCTGACAGAGACCGGAAGTTAAACACCGTCACCCACTGACTGAAAGATGACTTGTGCTGAGAGTCACGCTTCTGCGAGTGACACCATTGGTTTTGCCTACATAATTGAGAGTTAATTGGCTGTAGTGACCAGTCCAACTGGACATAATGCTTCTGCAGAAAAAAGAAAAATTGCAGCACTTTCCTGCCCATAAAAATTGCTTCTGAATAGCAGAGTAACGAAAAACACATACAAGGTGAAACATGCTCTGACTCTGCTCTACCGGCCTACAATTCAGGCAAAGGTGCAGAACTACTGCAGACTCGCTAATGAACAGACCCAGATCACTTAAGCTTTAGGCTCTAAATAGACCAAAACACTACCTGTCAGGCACTAATGACATGAAATTTAATAGCCTGAAAACAGAGGTAAAGTAACACAGAAGAAGTCATTAAGAAAGAATAAAGTGGAGATGAAAGTTATCTTAGCACTGGATTATTTTCCAGAAGTAGCATATGTTATGTGGCAACTTAGGTCTTCAGACAGTCTTTGAAATAAGAATTACATTTTGTAGGGTCATTTGGCTATTACGTTCTGTGTGTAGCTTCTGCTTATAAAAAAAGGTTTAAAATATGGTTATTGTGTTCCCTTATTACTCAATGTTTTGTTTTTAATTTGTATTTGAGCCATTTGGTATCTGTGGAATCAGGTGATATATGAAGTAATCTTACACAATTAAAGAAGAAAAATTAATTTTGTTTCAAAATCAAATGAAAGAAACAATTTCTGGATACAAATTGATCTCTTTTTCAAATTATGGATCTTGTTGTCTGAGTTTGCCTTTGCTGTCACCAGGTGTGGCTCTGAATGACTCCCCTATTACTCTCTCTATAAATTAAGGATAATACTACTTGTCCTACATACTTTGCAAAGTAGTTTTGGAAATAATACGGAGTATAAAAAAAAGAATATCATCAATTCTAAAACCAATTTTCTCACAGAGTTTTTCCAAAATAATCCAGTCATTTCATAAAAATGAACTGAATTATGCTAGATTTTGGTGATCATTTGTTATTCAGGCAGAGTAGGATTTCGCAGCTTTGAGGAGGGAAGATATTAAAGTTATTTTCATGTTCTTTACAAACATTGATGTGGGTCAATGTCAATGAAATACCACAAAAATGTTCAGGGACAAATATTTTGTATTTAGAATTGGTAGATGGTTTTTCTATTTTTACTTGTCCTGAAAGCTAATGTTTATCTTTAATATCATGAAGGACAGAACAAAATTTACCAGAACTGTTATAATCAAATAAGGATTTTTCTTTTCCAATTATAATTACTTATACAGAGTTATGATAAGGAATGAAATCTTATGGACTGAGAGTAGAGAGTTAAGCAACAAAGAATAAGAAATATATATGTATATATATTTATGCATATGTGTATATGTATATCTATATCTATATTTTATGCACAGCCATGTTTGAAGTCAATATTGTGAATGTTTGTGCATTTTTTGTAGCAGTTTTACTTCACATACTGAATAATTTTAGAAATTATTGGTGCCATAATTTTGATTTGTTCGTGGATGATGTGTATGAAATGGGTCTTTGGGTTTTTATATTTAATTTTATTTTTCAGACTTGGATTTTTTTATTCAAACAATACTTCTTCAAATGTGAGACAGTTATTTTCATATTGTGCTCAGAATTTAAGATCTCTGAGCAAGTTTAACTGGATCACGTTGATTTCTTCCGCACTTTGCAGCATCCCTCAGTGCCAACCGGTATTGACGTCTTCAGAAACAGATGGCCTGTGGGTGGACTGTTGAGTGAGACACTCTCCATCCTGGTCCCGTGGCTGCACGGTTGGAAGGCATCCAGAAACGACAACTGGTACGCAAGAAGTCGCAAACCAGATAGTGCAAGTAGCCAGACAACTGCATGGAACCCGTCCAAAGTGAAGGCTCTTTGATGAAATCTTGACATCTCTCATAGAAAAACACGCAGCCTGTGTGGCACGTCCGCGTGGCAGGAAGGCAGCTGACAGATCAGCAGTGTTTTTCATCTCTGTACTCCAACAATTTTCTTGATTCAACTGCAAATGAAATTATCCATGGAAGAGTCTTTCCTACCAGAAGATTTTTTTCTCTTTATCCTTGAGTAAGAGGTAGTGGATTGGTTCATTCTCATTTGCCTTTCATGTTTTTAGGCAAATGACTCATTTTCTTTTCCTTTTTACATTCAAAAAATAGAGTGGCTAAAGAAATATTAAATCTTCCTCCATCACTCAAGTAACTATGGGCAAAGCAGATATCGAAAATACAGGGAATTTAGGTTAGTTTGAACATAGGAAGAGTTTTAGAGCACATTTCTAGTATTCCAACATTCAAGAATGTTTCACCTCAACTGTGTGAAGTAAGGCCTTTCCAAGATCCAGTCTTGTGCATCTTAACTCCAAATATCAGTAAACATGGCTTGATTTTATTTACAAGTTTTCCTTATTTGCCTCTTTTTTCTCTCTCTAGTGACAAGTCATTCAATAAATTTTTTAGTACCTATTTCAATTTAGTGAATATGTAAAAGTGGAAGAAAACAAATAGAATAGTTCTTAAGCAATATTATACTCATATGGACATTTCCATTACATGATTCTACCAAATCACGCTGTTGGCTGTAGTCTGTAGGAAAGGTGCTCCGATCGAAGTTGAGAGCAGCGCTGCCGCCTCAGCCCACGTCCAGGGGCTCTGAGCATCTTACCAGAGCTGTGCAACTTGAACGGCAGAAGGAGGAATCAGGCCACAAGCCCCAACTGGCCTCCCCACTTCTCTCATTTTGCTGTTTTCCATTTCACCTCCTTTCTTTCTAATAATCCCAAAGATGTCACAATACCACGATACTTACTGAGATTAGCAATGCAGCGATGTCTTACTTTGAAATGTGAGTTACAGGGGCCAGGGGGATGGTTCAGTGGAATAAGCACTTCTCTGGCAAGTGCAAGGGCCTGAGTTCAATCCCCAGTTCTGCAAGACAAAAACAAAACAAACAAACAAAAAAAGAAATGTGAGTTACGAAGAGCTCATAAAACCATAATAATACTAATAAAAATCATAATGGGACAGTGGTCACACATAGCCTGTATACAGCAACTGTTTCTAACAGAGCGAGACAACTATTACCTGCCTGTGGGCTCATCCACTGATTTGCATTCTTCAGGGAATTATACGCAACAATGTCAGTTTCCCAATCCTTGTTGCAGCCACAATGAAACCATCCAGCAGAAAAGTATAAACATAAGGTATAAAAAGTAAAGCCATATTAATATGCTGAGCTATAAAAGACTCAAGTCAACAACTTCTGACATTGCCAATCCTACGGGAAACCCACTACTACTATGGACTACTGGACTATATTGGATTATTTTCCTGAGTTCACACACCTACAATATTTAAATGGCAATGGAATACCCATCTCTGACAACACTAAACAAAAAAGGAGGATATAGTGAAGGACCATCTCAATAAAATTAATTTTAAAAAATGAAAAATAAATGAAGGACCATTTTGTAGTGAAAAAATATAACTGTATATACAAAATAGGATAGATACACAGCTACTTTGTCTTAATTCAATGAGAAGAAAAATTTGTACTAATAGCGTTTAGACAAGATATCATGTCTGCAT
>NDGM011237008.1:639-10934 GCA_002564305.1 Octomys mimax | reverse complement strand
CCCATAATCTCCTTGATCAGAAAATTTGGGACACAACTGAGTTATATGATATTACAGTACAGGATCGCCTATGTCCTGAGTCTTCACTGACCTTGAGAGACTAGGGCCAAAATGTTGGCTCTCCTTGCAACCCTTTGTTTTCTCTAATTTTTGGTCTGCAAACTTAGGTTCTTTCTTATTCTTATTACTACTTTGCTTTATAGTACTTAATGACCAGTTCAAAGTTAAATAGAATGACAATGATGAGCATCATATGCTTCTGCTACTGTTAATGAAAAAAAAATCAATATTTTATCATTTTATGTAATGTTTTCTGTGTGTAGTTTTTATAAATACCATGCATCACATATCACTGGTTCCTCCTATATTTATCTGCTTTTACTGTTTTTAAAAATATTTAGTGGATTTTTGAAGTTCTCAAATTCTTGTCTTTTATTTATTGAGATGATCATTTTATTTTAGCTTCTTGAATATCTCACTTATGTCTTTCCCTAAATTTGGGATCATTTCATTCATTTGTTTTACTGGATCATACTTGTTCAGCTCCTGTTATTTATTTTTTCTCCTCCTAACACTATAATTATTCACATGTTAATATTTTTCTTTTATACCATATCTACAGATCAGAAAATATGCTTACACATTACTCAGTACATTTCTTATTGTGTTGATCTGAGTACTTTTATGTATTGTGAAATTCAATAGTTACATTCTGTCATCCCAACTGCTTTATTGGGGCCAAGGAGATAACTCAGTAGAATAAGCACTTTCCTGGCAAGCACAAAGCTCTGAGTTCAATCCCTGGTTCTGAAAAAAAAAAGAAATGCCTATTTGGCTTTGCCTTCTGCTGCCCTTGAAAGTCAAGCACAGGTCGTCTACTAAAGTCAAATGATGGACCTACATGACTTTAAATAATGAATCAAACAATACAGAAATACAAGCATTAAGGGAAATTATTGTCTTAGTCTAGCATGATCACTCAAACAGGGCCACCACCCTCCACAATGCTCCATTCAGAGCTTTTCACAAGACTGCACTAGGGCTGCCCACTTTGAGAAATGATTGTGGGGTTTTACCATTGCTGCTCTATGAACTTCCACCCAGTTTATCAAAACACGATCGTTTAGAATAGCTACTCAGGAAATCTGTGGATAGGGAGATGTCTCCCCCAAGCCTATATGCTATGAAGCAATAGGGGAAAGATTGTGAGGAGTGTCAGGAAAGCGCCCGGACCTTCGAGCCGAGGGAGCATATGCTGTAGGAAAATTGTGCAGAGAAGACTCTCCAGATTCTCCTGTGCAGAAGAAGAATACTGGAGAGGCCACACATGTCAGCAGCATGGAAAGGCCACAAAGCACACTAGGCCACAAAGCAAAATGCACTGTTATCTGCAGTTTCCCTACAGCACCCCCACTGAAAACATCACATCACACCTGTTACTTTCCAGATTCATTCTTGCAGAACAAGATGAAAGCATGAATTTAGAGGTAAGAGGTAATAAGTGGATAACAAACTCACTTCCTTTGGGAATAAGGTCCTCTTAAGCCAGTTATGTTATTAGAGATGATAACATAGATTGAATCAAATTTCTCTTGGTGCAAACCCAAGGAGTCTTGTCAAATATAATAAAAAAGATGTTACACTAGATAAATACTGAATAGAAGAAAAACCAAATGCTGTTCATTGTAATGGTACAAGCATAAGATTACAATTCAGTTACCTATGTGGCAATAAATACAAACAATGTCTGGCATATATTGGCTATATAGCAAATTAAATGTTGCCAATTGCCTTTTATAATGATAATAATCTTCATCCCAATAACTATTGAATGAAAGTATCCAATTCCATTATAATTGCTACAACTGATTTTGATTTATGAAACCAACAAATAAGCACTACATTGGCAATTTGACAGGAATCATACTTCAGTATTTGTTTGCATTTTAAATTTGTTAATTGGTTGGAGAGATTTGGTATACGTGTGTGTTTTGCTTCAAGTTGTTTACATTTGCTTTTATTTTCCCTGTTTATGTTTCTTACTAGTTGCTTTAAACATCTTTCCATTGTGGGTATTTCAAGTAATTTTACCTCAATATAGAATTCTAAATCACTGCCTTGAGAATGTCTTTCAGTGCTAAACTTTTACTTTAAACCAATGCAATTAATGTATGAAAGTAATGGATGTATATATTTTGAAATGTTAATCATGTTAATTATATAAATCGCCTTTTAATTATCTGTCTTCCATTGAAATCAGCATGGAACTTTAGCATCTGGGACTTTCAATAGAACTGATTGATTAACTAGCAAACTTCCATCTTAATGAAATTCAGTGAAGCATTTTTAATAAGTAAAGTTAAACATGGATAGAAAGAAGTACATTGATTAGGAGCATTTAAGCCTTTGTAGTAAATGAAAGTTGATTGGATTTAATCAGCTTCATTTCTTTCCCTGTAGGAGTAAAATATTAACAGCACACACTACAGTGTACAAAGAGAATTCAACATTTTCTACTTTATTCATGGAAAGAAAATCTTATAGGATAAACACTCTGTTCATAGCACTCATCAGCTAGATTACAGACAAAGTAACCACAGCAAACCTACCAAAGTCACATCATAATTTTTCTCTGAACTATTACAGAGTTTTGTCAAAAGAGAAGTACTCCCTGCCTTGCACGAGTTTATAATGCTGGCTGTTGCGGGTCAAATTAAACTAAGATTTCCTTCTTGCACCACAGGCTCATTCTTTGGCATCTATTTATCATTAGCCATCTCCCTTTTACTTAATAATATATAGCCTTACAAAAAAAGAGTTAGATTGATCATTTCAAATACATTCATGATCTTTTAACAAAGTAAAAATAGAAGTGCAATAAAAATTAAATAGAAATACTAGTATTTTTTAAAAAATTAAACCATAACATTCTAGTATAAAAAATATTCTAGTGTTTCTTTTCTGAATTATTTGTATTTTTACCATCCACTTGCCATAGGGTGGTGGAGCTGAAATAACTCCATTAATTCCGATGGCATTTTGATAGAAATTTTAGAGACAACTGAGGAACTGATGATTTATTGCTAATTTTAGTTGATCATGTAATAGTCATTCTCATCAAAGTTTGTCAGATTGTCCTGTCTAAATTGAGAGCTAAGGATGAGGCATCAGGATTACTGTAAGTGTGTTTGACGGCAGCCTCAAGTGAATTCAAGAAGAGACTGAACTACATAAGAAAAACACAAGACCTTACAGAGAGATTGTTGAAAGTAGTCAAAGTCAACTTTTGACTAAGTAAATCAGCACGTTGTTTACTGAAATCAGACTAGTTTTCTTTTAAAGAAAAATAGACCATGTTAACATCTTTATTTGTATTTTGTGAGTATGTATTTGTAGTAGACGAAGTTTCCATTCGCCTTAGGAAGCAGGTCCTTGTACATAACACACATTGTTCACTGTTTTAATCCTTCCCCCTTACCACATACCTCCCTCCCTCTGTCCCTAAGTGTCCTTTCCCCATGTGCATTCTCCTCCTTTCCTTCTTCATATTATTCATGGATCACCCTTATGACATGTAATGTTTATATTACTGTGGGTCTTTGACACCTATCCATCCCATATCTTAATTCTTCTTACTTTCCCTTCCTTTTCTATTTTCCCATCGCTCTCAGGCTTCTGGGTACTTCCCCATATAGAAGATCATCCTTTTTGGTTCTTTTTTTTTCTTTTTTGATACCAGGAATAGAACTTATGACCTTACCTTTGCCAGGCATACACTGTGCTTCCTAGCTATCTCCCTGGTCCAAGATTACCCTTTTTGAAGGAATGCTTCTTTAGCTGGAAGATGTTTGCAATCCAAGGGCTAAAGTGATAGGTACTCAAATAATGAGATAGTGGAAATTCAGATGTAAAAGATTGAAGCACAGGCGTTTACAAGCGAGCAACATGTGCTGCCTCACTCTGAGTTGGCCTTGTTAAACTGAAGGCCAGTTGGTATTTGCCTAGAGAGCTTATCATCTGCCAAACTCAGACTCAGACAAAAGCAATAGGAAGAGGCCAATTCAAATGAGCTAAAATGGCAAAAGCAGGGCCAGAAAAAGATTGTTCTGCTTATAGAAATAAATTAATATTATCATTCTTAGTCTGGAATAATTCGGAGGAGTGTTCTTTTCAGTTATAGAAGAACACAGCTGGAAACCATCTTAAATTATGGAAAATAGCTGAGAATGAATCTGGTCCTGGTAACCTCAGACACATCTTAATATAAAAGTCATGCCATAAACTTCAAGTACTTGGTTTCAAATTTCATGAGAGACAACCTGAGTGCATGTTCATTAAGGCTTTGGCATCTGCTTAATTTTGCTCATTAATCTTTTACTTAATAATGGCACAAGGCCGGCCAGATAGCTCAGCATACCTAAGCAGGTGCAGGGACTGGGGTTCCGAACATCCATGGCACCACACACCATGCCAGTCCTGCTCCAGGGCTCACTGAGACAGCGATTAAGACTGGGCATGGTGGCACATGCCTTGTAATCCCAGTGCTTGGGGGGCTGAAAACAGGAGGATCACTCCAAGTCTGATCTGTGTAGTAAGACCCTGAAGATCTTGTCCTAAATATATAAAATAATAAGAAGAATGGCACAACCACACATTTTAAATACATTCATAATATAGCAAAGATAAATAAAGAAGCACTATAAAATAAATAGGAACTGAACACACACACATAAAAAAATCCCAGTGTTGACTATATTATCATTTAGAAAACTTTCACCCATGAACACTGTAGTAAAGAAAAAATCTTCTATGAATATTTTAATTAAAACCAGCAGAACTGGATTGCTAATGCTTCACTACTCTCATTTGAGGTTTAATTTTTTTTTTAATTCTTAGGAGTGTCTGATTTATTTTATTTAGCATTTTAAGAGAATAATTTTATGTATCTGTACTCTAATATGCATGCTTATTTACTGACTTATTATGTCTTTATTATGTTCAGCAAGAGATGAATGTGTTGAATAATTGGCTAACTGCACAACACACAGCTATTGCTCAAAACAAATTATATCTTTATACATAAAGCTGGTTGCTGCAAGTTATAATGTCTGAGTTTCTTCCATGAAAATATAAACATTAGATAATATTAGTATATACCAATAAATGTAATTTTAAATTGCATTGTAAAGGCATAATGATCTCTAAAAGTAACTTTGTTTTGTGTGTTTAGAAATTATTTGCACTAAAAGATTATTTGTACTAAATTTTTTGGTATGTTAAATAATACATGTACAAATAATTGCTGAGGACCAGGCTTTGGCTTACCCAAATTCCTTCTAGCCCCATAGGCAAAGCTAGCAGACATCAGGTTACTAGCTAACCACGATTGATTCCTGGGTGATTTTCCTAAACGCACTGTTCTTCAATTCTTGAACTTTGACCCCATCAGCAGTCCACCCCCACAACTTCCTGCTGCTGTGCACCTAAAAGAGATCAGAGAACCTCACACCTTGTGGTCTTTGTTGTTATTTGGCTTTGACCATCCCAGTGCCCCTTGCAATTATACTATATACCTTATCTATGTTTTATTCTGTCCTTGTACCCTTGAGCAGATTGGTGGTTGTTCTAGGTCAGGGCCCCAGTAGATAATAATGTAATGAAGAGGGCAAATAAAACACCATGTTTTAAAATCATCTCTTTAACTCCTACAGTTTAAAGAAATCTAATAAATTTTCTTAATCTGTCTGTACTTCATATAATTTCCACAGAGAAAATTAGTATGCTAAGTGATTAAGAGTAAAATTGCATATTTTACATATTATGGATTCATCTTGTAGGTTCTAAATGTTATTTTACATGGTTTATAATACAACAATATACCAAACAATTAAATTATTTAAAAAATGAATTTAGTACAGGGCCTACAGGGTCTCACTACACTGTTTTCAACCTCCCTAGTGCTGGGACTGCAGGTACATACCACCATGTCCAGTCTCAGTTGCTGTCTCAGCCTGCCCTGGGGGTGGGGCTGACACCACATGCTGAGAATTGAACCCTAAATAATTTTTTTAAAGGAAATAGTAACAAAATCATGTTGAAATAGTATAAACTATTATTTTATTCATTCACATTAAGCATGACTTCAGGGCTGAGCTTAAAATTGGTTCTGTTGTCTAGGAACTTAGATTAAAATGTAGGATCAAAACCAAACTAAACGCTTATGGATGTTGAAGTAGTTTTGCCACACTGGAGATAGCTTGCTGTCTCATTTATGGAGAAAATATTCCCCATAGCCTTGAGCGACAGGTTAACTCTTGTGTGATAGACCTTGGATGGCACGATTATAGACAATGTTTTGGAGTATATTTTTGGCTAAAACAAAAAAGAGGCTGAAACATTAATCAATTGTTTTACTTAATGATTTATTGCACAATCTCTGCATAAAAGTTAAGGACTGATATTGAAATGTAAGCTTCTTGAAAAAAGTTCTACATATTGCTATGAAACTGTGGTTCAGGCACCTAGTTCTCTGAAGATTTGACAGTCTATGAAAAGCCTACAGAGTATAACCTAATGAATAGCTCATGTTGAAGGGGAGTCTACTTCCAGTGAAACCTTGAGAAAACTCGTTGGCAAGTGCCATTCTGTAATGTGCTTAGAGAGTGGTTCAAAGAGGACTAGTATGTCAGCTACTTTTGTGCAAGACTGATTAGAGATATATGCATAAAATTTTTTAAAAATAAATTTATCTGATGTGCAATTCTGTATTAGTCAAAGTAATCCAGAGAGAGCCTGACATGGTGGCACATACTTGTAATCCCACCACTAAGGAGGCTGAGACAAGAAAATCATTATGAGTTGGAGGCCAGCATGGGCTACAAAGTAAGCTCAAAGCCAGCTTCACTGAATAGTAAGACCCTGTCTAAATAAATGAATAAATAAATAAATAAATAACAAAAATTTACCCAGAGAGACAGAATGAATAATGGGTAGGTAGGTGGGTGGGTGGTTGAGTGGGTGGATGGATGGATGAATGGATGGATAGATTTATTCTTTATTAATTAGGGGATTTGACTTAGTCCATAAGGGAGACCAATAAGTCTCATAATAGGCTTCTGCAAGTGGGAGAGTCTAGGAGCCTGAGCTTAGTCAACTTCAAATCTGAAAACACTAGGAAACAGTAGCAGGAGGATCACTGTGGGTTCAAGGCCACTCTGGGCTATGTAGTGAATCCAAGGCCAGCCTAAACTACACAGCAGGACCCTGTCTCATAAATGAAAAGCAAAATTCCAAAGCCATCAGGTCCAAAGAATGCATTATTCCATTCTGTGAGTAGCGAATGGTGTTTAGTATATAATGGAGATAAGCTTCTTAGACAAAATAATAATAACAGTAATGATAATACTAATAAAATAACAAAAGGAAGAAAGATGAAAAATGAAAATGAGAAGAGACTGTCTTAGTTACTTTCATGTTACTGGGACAAAATACCTGGCATTCACAAGTTGAAAGAGGAAAGGTTTATTGTGTAGAGATTTAAGCCCATCATCAGCTGGTTTCAAGGCAGAGTGACAGTAGAGAAGAGAAAAATGTTCCTGAGGTGCTGGCAGAAAGCAGCAAGACTTTCTTCTTATTTCTCTTTCTATTCCATCCAGGCTAACATGACTATTGGTTGGTGCCACCCACAACCAGGATGGGCCTTCCCTCTTCAGTAAACCAGCACCTGTACCTTTAATTGCACTAAACCAATCAGTGGACCAATCCAGTGCTACACACCCATAATTCAGTATCAAATACCCACAATCCAGTTGCCTCTGCAAAGCTCCAATGAGTACATGAGCCTAGATACAAGCCATAGCCTGGTCCTACAGGCAAAAGTCATCATTAAATAACATATAAAACAGAAAGAAGAAAGAAAGCCAATTACCCTGGTCTGTTTCATTTCTGCTATGACCCATCTTCCCATATCAGTCCCATTTTTGGAGCTAAAGTTCTAGCCATTTGGCAAAGAAAGACAGAAACCAGTCCTAGAATCTGAGGTGAGATTAGCCTACATCTATAGGTAAATACCTACAGTTCTCAGAATGTACCTAACTCTATCCCCATCCATGTATTTTTCAAAACTTTCTTCTTTGGAATAGTATTTCTCCAATTCTTTTCCTACACAATTCCTATTTTTGGTAATGTTTCTACCTAGGTAGCACTCATTGAATTTACTTGTTCCTACTGTGTGGTTCCAGGACATGCTCTAATCCATCCTAGAAATATACTACTTCTTCTCTGATCATCATATTCTTCATCCATCACTTTCCTTAGTCTTTAAAACCCTTAAGGATAATGAAACTTTTTGGCAAGAGACTTTCTGATCCTTAACTCCACTGACTTTCACTTTTATTCCTCTTCACCTAGAAATTTCCATGGTAGCAACTGAGAGCTTGTTATCACAGAAAATGATCCAACATAGGCATTCTAGTCAGATGCACAATTCACTTGATGTTTAAACACATGTTTAAAATCTGTTATTATAGCCATTTCATCTTATCACACTTATAGATGCCGAAAAAGTATGTAAAAATAAAGTTTAGGAAGATATCAATTTATTCTCGCTATATAGGCATTCATACATGTGAATTAAAAATATTTAGTTGGAATCATAAGTCTTATACATTATATATTTGTAAATAAACAGGGAAGGCTTGTACTTGCTATTAAAAATAGTAAACATTTTACATTACTAGGAGTAAGTGACCAGCTCATCTGTAGCCCCCCAAAAATTATACATTTATATCCTGATAAGAAAAATCTCCCTTCGAGTCTATCAATTTGGTTTATGATAAATAATGTCTGTTGAATATATGTTTGAAGATTGAAAAAGACAAATAGATATAAATACATCATTTAAAATATTAAGACTTCAAAGAAACACATTTTTTCTGTTTCAACATGCGTCAGAATAGATCATTCCAGGAAAGAGGAAGACAAATTCATACATACAAAAGTACTCAGCAAAATCCCATGCTAGACTAATGACACGAAATTAACAATGAATCTTTCAACTTTTCATAACATTTTATTTCCTTGGAAGGAGATAAAATAGAAAAACTTTAAGCATTTATATTTATTTTCACACCAGCATACATTTATATATAAATTTGTTCCATTTACCTATCTTTCATTGTTGTGAGGTGCTAAGAGATTCTCATAGTATGAATGCCTTGCACGTTAGTTCTTCCTTTAGGAGATGCAATGGAATCACACCCAGCACTGACACCTTAGTTATCTATGGCTATTGTCACATAGTACCACAGAGTTAGTGTTTAAAGAAGCCCAAAATTATTATTATGCAATTTTAGGTGGCTGAAGACTCACGTAGTATTACTGAATTAAAATTAAAGTTTTCGCAAGGCTTCGATGTTTTGGCCTTCTCCATGGACTAAAGAGACCATAGGGGGTTTTAAGGTGCTTTGTGTATGCCTATGTCTGCGTTCATGTGTGTGTGTGTGTGTGTGTGTGTGTGTGTGTGTGTGTGTTTGCGTGTGTGTGTGTGTTTGCCTTTCCAGTTTCTAAAGGTTGCTTTTCCCATGGTTTGTGGCTGCCTTAATATATTATATTATTATATTCATATTGCATCAGTCAAAATCTGACTCTTCCTCTGCTTCCTAATCAATTCAACGGACCTCTCCAACTGCACTGGAGTAACACAGGATATAATCAGTATTTTGTGTCAGCTGGTGCATAACTTTGACTATGTCTGTAGCACAATAATCTTCTGATGTTCACAAATTCAGAAGATTAAAATATGAGCATCATTAAAAGGGACACTATTCTGTATATGAAAATTGGATTCATTACAATATATGTACCTGTTGTATATATGACCCATAGAAAAGATAGAAAAATAGTGCTTCAGCTTGCAAAGGCAAGCGTATTTCTTTTTTTAAAAGATGGCACATGTTATAGGACTGATGTTAAGATCCCTATTTCCATGATATTTCCTATTATAGATCATTCTGACTATAAAGTAACTATAACTATATGTGTACAGACTTTCATCTTAACACAATTTTCCTTTGATAGTGACACATTTCTTGGAGAAAGATTACATGCAAATGTGGATTTCACTTTTTAATATATCAAACTTTTTTGAAAGTAGAAATATCATTTGGGTAGGATAATTTGGTATGCCTTGCCCAGTTTAAAACATCCTACTCATCATGTCATGGGAGAACTAACTTTCTTTCTTTCTCTCTTTCTTTCTTTCTTTCTTTCTTTCTTTCTTTCTTTCTTTCTTTCTT
>NDGM011236991.1:1809-14632 GCA_002564305.1 Octomys mimax | reverse complement strand
AGACAGACAGACAGACAGACAGACAGAGACAGACAGAGATAGAGACACAGAGAGAAAAAGACAGAGAGAGAAAGAGAGAGAGATATATATAGGGAAAGAGAGAAAGAGAGAGAGAGAAGGTGGCATAATATGAAAATTTCTGTGGATGTTGCAAGTGGGTCCTCAGTACTATAAGGTTCTCAGGAAACAAAGCACTGATGAGATTTGCTCTGAGGAGATGTGGGGGAGGAACCTGGTCCCAAGGCCTCAGTGTCCTTAGGTGGTCGTGTTTTCTCCTAAGTGGATGGCATCTTGTGGGCGGAAGGAGAAGTGATTATGTGTTACTGGCCTCGAGATGTATGGTATTTTTCAGTAACATTTTCCTAATAATACTGTTCGAGAAATGTGGTTTTCAAAAGAAGACTATTAAAATTGAAAAGATATTCTCTTTTGAGGTTTAATTATGAAAACTAAGACCATTTGAAAGTCACATTTAAAATTATATTTTTGTGGCATACTTTTGGTCTATATAAGAAACGAAGAAACAAAGGCTCGTGAGAGTAACTGAATCCACATTAGCATTGAAAGGGTCAGATACAGTTATACGTATCTGAAACTAAGCAGAATTTGAGGTAGAATGAAGTAATCATTTGAAATCTTTATAAATTTTAAATATGTCCTCTAAATATAAAACCAACTAAAAACAATCCCTAGATATTTGATGCTTCCATATCAATATCAAGACTTATGTTTGTATTTGTTTAAATAAGAAGGACTATTTTTCTTAACTTGGTTAAATGAAATATCTAAGCCCAGAGAGTTTCAACCAATATGAAGCATTTGAAGTACCTGTTGCCATGGATACACATCATCTCAGATGGAAACTAAAAACGGCCCAATCATCCTGGGAGACCGTATGTTGCTACTAACCAGTACTCAAACACTACTTATAAGTTTAACTAGACCTTCATATCTATGATTTGGTTTTATGTAAAACTCTACCAAATAACTAGAGATTTCTATCACTTCTAAATTAAAGCTAAGCTGTGTCATCTAGAATTTAAAAACAAAACAACCTTGTAAGCTTAAAATTTTTGCTAAACTATTTTCATCATGTTTTAATTTTGCTCATAGATGTGTGGTTTTAGTGGTTTTTGTTTTATAAATAACATTTTTTAAAAATTGAGATAATGTCTCCCGTACACTTAAATGCTAAGCATAAGATTTTATCCAGTGGACCAGAGAATCCGTAGTTGGCCCTCAATTAAATTTTGTCAGAAGTATCTTAGGCAAGTTTCTTAGCCCCTAAGCCTCCACTGTATGATACATAAGACAGGGAAAAGAATACACCTAGCTCTGAAATCTTTTGTGAGTATTAAATGAGATAAACCATGTAAATGCTTACCTCAGCCCCTGGCTCAGGGTAAAATTAAGTTACCGTTGGCTATTGGTGTGTGGGAAGGACCACTCCAGTTGGAACGCTTTCAGGTCAGCTAAGTAACAAGTCAAGGCAATCCACCCAGGGTTGAGCATACGAAACAGTGAGTCACCCCTGGAAATAGACATGACTATGTTTATTACTTTAAATATTAGTCATCTGACTCAAATATTTTCCCACCAGAAATCAGTTCATTTGGACTAATAAGACTCATCCTCACCAAGATACTAAGGGAACTTTGTGAGAGGTGCCATCTTGACTCAGACTTGTTTTGGTCCTAGTGTGCTTGTGATCCCTGTGACAACCACCAGGGGCACTAGGAATTGTAGTGTGAATGTAGCTAGTGCTGTGGAGAATGCAGAGGAACCGGGCAAAAGCAGAATTGGTCCTGGGTCTGTGTCATGGTGGTTTAGCCTCTCAATGATTGTTTCTTGTCCCTGTCCAAGGAAAGAATATCGTGCTTGCTAGAGGTGACAGGAAGAGGCAAAGGCTAAAGCTCTTGGTAAACAGAAAACTATTAACTGAGAAAGCTAGGTTTCTTACAATTTTCCTTATTCCTTCCTACTTCCTCACATTTCATCCTAATAATATTTGTAGCTCATCTTCAGTCTCCTCTAATTGCAATTCAGTTGTAAAAGTAAGCAGGAAGAATCTGATCTCAGTCATTTTGTGCCTTATTAGTGGCTACCTCAGGTTTTGGTTTACTAACCCTTTTTTCTTTGCCATTATCCTAAATGATTGTTTACTTCTTTCTCTAACACTGAATCCAGCTGGCTTTTCATGCAAATGTAATATGAACATATTCAAAGATCATATTGAAATCATGGCACTTATGAGACAATATGATGGTCATACCCATCTAAAGAGTGTTCAAGAATCTGATAAGTTATGGGAAGATTAATAAAGGAATGTTAAAATGGCTGCTTGATATGAAACTGATTATATAACCAACTAATTTTAGAGTTTACTTACTCTACTATAATGAAATTATTTGCACATACACCAGACAAAAATTTACCTGTTAACCTCTGTTCCAGTAGAGTTATAAAATAGCTCTTATAAGATTAATCAAAGGCATAAATCTGGCATTGAGACAATAGATTTGTAAAGCTCCATGCCTTTAACTTCGGCTATCCTTTCTGGAAGAGTATGTAATTAGGTAGGATAGAGACCACTCTGCTACCACATTCTTGGACAAAGAGAATCTTACCCTTGTTCATATCTCAGCACTGTTTCCAAAGACAAGGTGATCATGTTCTGTATTTTATGACTGAGAGAGTAGACGTGATTGTATTTATACTCATCGGGTTTATTTTTGTTTGTTTACTATTTGGGAAATTAAAATGCACTTTTTTCTAAAAGGGAGTTATAAAGTAGAATGAGTAGGTTTTTTTCCACAGAAAAAGAACTCCTACACAAATTTTACACTTTTATTAACACCTTGATGTATATATATTTATGCATATGCAATAGAAATAATGATAGTCATTACTATTTTCCATAACATGGCCAAGATCTAAAGGCATATAGATCCAAGAAAATATTTTAAAATTTTGTTTCTATTGAAATTCTTTACAGTTTTCTTTTTATCAGAAATGCATTTTATCTGTTTGTATCTTGCACTGCAATTAAAAATGAACTGCTTCATTTTATGTTTGCAGCCTGATTTTGGTAAGATCCATACAACTTATTTTAGGTTTTAGAAATAGTACTGGATCGCTTTCAACTGAGTGTTTCAGGAAACATTAACAAGAAATGAGGAGATATGCTTTTATATTCATAGGCATGATCAAGGATGGAAGTATCAAATCATTGATTTCTGAGTACAGATTAGAGAAAAAGGTGTGGATTAAAAAACAATATTTTTCCAAAGTATTTGTATATAGTTCTATAGTACTGCATATCTCCAACTTGTTAATATTATGATAGCCTGTACATCAGAAAATGTACTACATCATTTGGAGAAAGGAAAAAAGTATTCTAGAAAGCTGAGAATCAATTCTGAGGCTGGAAGAAGAATGTGAAAGTCAGAAGCTAATGCTGAGGCATGGGGAAGTTTGGTTTTTATTCTAAAATAAATGGGAGAAATGTAGTAGTTTTAGGCAGGATGTTGCATTTTAAACCATCACTGGATGGTTTAGATTAGACTGGATTTAGATGGTTTAGATTACATGGATTAGACTGGAATGGAAAATGGAATACAGAAGTATAAATTTGATTGTGGGTACACAAACAAAGGTGGTACCTTATTGCCCCCACAAGAGCTCTGGAGCTCTCCTTTGGCAGCCCTGAAGTACTATAGATAAACAGGTGATTGGTTTAAATTCTGCTTATGATAGCTAACACTTGTTGATTAGCTCAATATTTAACAGAGATTTATATGAATGGTCTTCGGTCTTGAATTGAAGAACAAGCTTGATTACATTCTACTTACTGAAATATAATAGCAGAGGAGCAAATTAGGGAGGGCCACAGAATCTTTTCTATATATTTTGAGTTTGATGTGTTTGGAATAAGATCCAGCCCCAAACAGGGTCAACTGCATATTTTCTGGGCAAAGAGCAAAGTGAAATCATGGGGAGTTTTGTTCAAAGGTCATTGGGAATTTCCAGGTGGTAGCCATACTGTCTGGAGGCAAGCACAGGGCCTGACCAGGCCTCTCCTGCCTGAGACCAGCCAGGAGCAGAACAGTGTAAAGAGAGGCTTGAGCTGGGATATAAATTAGGGAGTTCATGGCAGGATTGAGCTACACGAATGGCTCAAGGAGAGAATGCACAGGGAGAAGGAAAGACAGCCTTGGGTAAGCCCGGATGGAGACCTGATCGCAAATTTGAAGCTTAGGAGAACACAAAGTATGAACATAACCCAGAAAGTATTTGCCACTATTTAGGAGAAGAAAATTCAGATGGATTTGGAGATGATAGAGAAGTCCAAGGAAGCTATGTTCTAAGGAAAGGGCAGTAGTGAGCTCTGCTGGTGTGCGGGGAAGGCATAGACATAAGACATTTCTTGAATTCAGGGCTCGGGAGCATTCTGGTGATTGATTGATTGATATTTTAAAGAGTAAAAACAAAAACAAAAGTGAAAACAAGAAAGAACAAAGCAACATACAACAATACACATGGTATAGAATTTGAAAACAAGAATGGAAAATTATCAGTGGTTGTCATAGTATATATTGTTATCATCAAAGTTGTTGCTCAGAGTACCAGGTATGGGTATGTAAGACTGGCTGAACAATTAAACATTAAGATTTCCTTTCAATAAACCTTAATCACTTTCTTGTCCTTTTTACTTTTTATTTTTAAATTTATTTAAAATAGAATATAATAATAACAATTGATAAGACATAAGACATACTCTAAATGCTACACGTTTAGAAGAATGAGAAGTATTAAATAATGGTTATTATATTGCACATTGCTGTCCTTGATGTGCTCGCTCAGATTATAGATAGTAGCTTATAGAGTTAGTCAAAGTAAAAATTTTAAACATTAACTGATACTTTCAAAAAATTGATGGAAATTAGTAATACAATAATTTCAGCTATCCTGTGTATATATGCATGATTTTTCCTCCTTGCTTTTTCCCTATCTTTTCTCCTTCCCATCATCTCAATCGTTTATTCCCTATGTTCAATTTATTTCCATTTTACTACTATCTATTGTACCTTTCAGATTTTGTTTATTCTTTCAGGTACTTACATGAGGGAGACAACATGATGTTTACAAATATGGGTCTGATTTATTTCCCTTATGAGTGCAGCCTCTAGCTGCATGCATTTACCTATAAACCTCAAGTTTATCTTTCTTTATAGCTGAGCAGTGCTCCAGTATGTAAAAATACCACACGTTTCTTATACATTCTTCAGCTGATGGACATTTTGGTTGTTTCAAAGATCTGGCCATAACAAATTGTGCTACTATAAACATGGGTGCACATACATCACTGTGGTATGATATTTTCAGTTCTTTCAGAAAAATACCCAGAATAGCTGGGTTGAATGGGATTTCCAGTCCTAGTTTTCAAGGACTCTCCACACTGCTTTCCATCGTGATTGTACCCGTCTATATTCCCACCAGCAGTGGACAAGAGTTCCTTTTTCCTCACAGCTTCTCCAGTGTTGCTATTAGTCGGTTTCTGTATGACAGCCATTCTTTCTGGGATGCGATGGTATTTCAATGTTGTTTTAATTTGCATTTCTCACATGAACAGTGCTGCGGAACATTTTTCCATGTTTTGTTTTTAACTTAAAAATTTTATTATTTATTTATTTATGTATTTATGTATTTGGTACATGGTTTCGCTACACAGCTCAGACTCGTAGTGATCCTCCTGTCTCAGCTTCCCTAGTGCTGGTACTGTAGGCATGTACACCCATGCCCAGTTTTGGAGCTGGCATGGCACACCCAGTGTGTGGGGCCAGCATTGCATGTGGTGTTCTTCTTTTTCTAGAGGTATGAGGTGCAGCATTAGAGTATTTATTTGTTCTTGTTCTATTTTCCTAATTTGTGAGGTCATCACTATAAATTTTCCTCTCAGAACTGCTTTCATTTCACCCCACAAATTCTGCTAAGCTGTGTTTACATTTTCAGTGGGTTGTAGATATTATTTAAATTCTTTTTTAATTTCATCTGTAAGTCACTGTTTTTCCAAAGAGGGTGTTATTAATTTCCATGTACTTATGCAGTTTTTTTTGGGGGTCAGGAATTTCCACTTTTATTGCACTGTGGTCAGATAATATGCATGGGATAATCCCTATTTTCTTGCACTTACTTATACATGAGATATAGACTGGTATGTGGTGTATTTTATAGACCTGCCCATGTGCAGCTGAAAATAATGGGTATTCAGATGTTGTTGGGTGAAACAGTCTGTAAATGTCAACTAAATCATTTTTTTTAAGGTTTGGTTCAGTTCTGCTAACTCCTTGCTAATTTTTTGTCTACTTGACCTAACTTTTTTAGGCAGTGAGGTGCCAAGTTACCCTGTTAAGATTGTGTTATTGGTTATTAGATTTTCTATGTCCTCTAAAATTTGTCTTATATAGTTATGTGCTCCCATATTTAGCATATATATTTATGACTTTTATTTCTTCCACTTGAATTTTTCCCCTAAGCAGTATGTAGTGACCTTCTTTATCTCATTTGATTATTCTTAGTTTGAAATTTACATTGTCTGCAAACAGAATGGTTACCCATTTATTTTTTTCTTGAGCTCCTTGCCAATGTAGTTTTGTTTTCCATCCTTTGAACTTCAACCTTCTTGAATCTGTTTCATGCATTCTATTAGCTTTCCTATATTGCTCATTCAAGGTTTCCATTGTTTTTCTAGTCTCCTGTATTTTTTAATCAGGATCTTCTTTAGAAATGCTTAGTAATTCTTTCATTATAATTATCCTTTCTTTCTTTTACCTGGGAGGTTATATTCGATCGGATTTCCTCTGTACCCCCCTGTAGTTGTTTCTTTACTTCATTTGCTATTATTTCAGAGATTTCACATGTGTGACTTCCAGTTTCTTCAATGTTGATGCTTGCTGGATTTATTCTTCGTGGGCTGGAGGACTGACATTGAATTTTGCTTCTTTTGTCTTGTAATTTTCTATTTCAGAGAGAACTCTTCATTTTGATTTTTTTGTGATACTTTTTTAGTGAAATTTTGATAGTAGGTAACTATATCTCTGTGATCAGAGCCTCTCTAAAAAGAAACTGTTCTTCAGGTATCTGATCTGTTTTTCAGTTTCTTAATTTATGTCTGTCCCAAGATTTTGCCTTGTTTATTGATTGAGAGTGAGACATTTGTTTCTTTTTGGCACTGTCCTCTGTACTTCAGTATAGGGCTTTTGGTGACGTTATTACCCTAGCACTTCCCAATATTATTATCCAACGGAAAACATGTAGTTAAGACAGATATGGTGTTCTAGCTACAGCAGCACAATTGGCAACACTAATGACAGCAAGTGAAATTTAGAAATTGACAAAGTGTAGTAATTAATGGTTTTGTACTTTACACCATAGGAACAAACATGATAGCTCTATAACAAAGAAGATTGTAAATTTGGAATTTGTAAATAAAGTAGTTCTCCTGAGTTCTGCCTGGGGACCTACCTGTCACGTACCTGGAATCTTCCAGGCAGACCATTTAACCTGAGTTACCTCTTGCTATCTCTATGCTGTGAGGTTCCTCTCTGTAACTCCAGGCCACAGTCTGGACCCAGCCAGGCCTAACTGTATGCTTTAGCTCCTCCTCCCAGATTTGCCCTGGAGCTCTGGTGATCTTATGAAAATATTTTCCAAGGTGTGATTGAGGATTGAGGATTGAGGATAAAACCTCAGAATTAAGGTTGAATTAAAAGTCAAAATAGTAAAAAATAAATTAGCTAATAAATCTCTGCAATGGGGAGGAGAAAAACATGATGCTAGTGTTGTAGAAACTGTTTCTCAAGTTACAGAGACTTACTGTGTAAGTCTGTGTAATAGCTATCTATTGATACATCTTTCATACCTACCTGTTTTTCTGCCTGCCTGTCTGCAAGATGAGAAACAGAAAACCTGGTCTAAGTGAAGACATATTCCTTTTGTTATAACATAAGAACAAGAAATGGAAATATATATGCATTTATAGATGTGCAAACTTACTGTGAGGTTATTTTTTGTGTCAAGTTATAATGTAGGTCAAAATTAAAGGGAAATGATAAAAATGAAATTAAGAGAGGACTGTTAAAAATACTCAATTGTACATGAATGACTGCAAGAAAATTCTGTTAAAATTTCAGTGCAGATAATAAACACTAATAATAAATTATATGACTTTTATGTATGCTTTTATAAAAGTACTTTATATATGCTTTTAGGAGAAAGTCATATTAAAACAATAATTAATTACACAATAATTTTAGACTTATAGAAATTTTGGGAAAAGAGCACAGGGTTTCCAGATACTCCAAGGTCAATTTTAACTCTTATTAATATCTTACATTGTTTTGGCACAGCTGGTTCTAGTACTAGGAAATGAGCTCAAGGTCTTTCTAGCAAGCTGCCTCCAGCCATTTGTTTGTTCATTTTCTTGGCTTCACAATATCACTAAGTTTCCCAGGTTCTGCTTAAACTCATGATTGCCTGCCTCAGCCTCCCAGAGTGCTGGGATTATAGGCTTCCATCACAATGTGGTCCATGTCCATCAGCTTCTTCTTCTTTTTTTTTCTGAGTCTTGGTTTTTTTTTTCCCCAGAACCATCAGCTTCTTTTTATCCAGCATCTTTTCCATGCAAGGTACTTGTCTATCCTTCTTCATCACATTTCTTTAGGCTCCTCTTGGTTCTGACAGTATTTGTGTCCATCTGTCTTTCTGCTTGATAAAATTGTTGTGAGGAAGAGTAGGCAACTGTGTAAGTGACCAAGGAGGCCAACAACAAGAAGAAAGCAGTGCACAACATTCATATTTAGGCTAAAATGAATGAAACCAAGCAAGTTGAAATGCAGCAAGCAACAATCCCCTCTCACTTGAATACCCCTTACTTTGGCACTCAGGAATAACATGTTAATAACTAAAGAACTCCTTAGTTTTTCTTTTCTTTCATCATAATTCTGGGGGATTTTCCTTTTGTTTTTTTTTTCTTTTTGTGTTCCCAACTGGCAGTTTTTATTCAAATATACAGTAGAAATCAGCATTCTCCAAAAGCCATTCTATCATAAGTAACTAACATGGAGCTGGATTTCTGTGAGAAATCTCTTTGCCCTTGTTGTCAGCTGTTGTAATAAGAATAAAACCAAGATAGCATAACTTTTCTATTTTTCTATATTTAAAAGAAAGGCTCACTACTTTAAAATGATATCTATCCAACAATCTGCTTGTGATAGTAAAATTTTGTTTGACTTACTGGGAAAAAAATTCCCAAGGCTAGATTGCTAAAATTTTATATTTTGGTTAAACTATGATACAGCATCATGCAGATGCAGCTTATGAGAGAGAACAATACAGTTGTAATTTTACATAAATTTTATATGATTCATTTCAGGATATGATGAATAGAGCCAGTGGCCAAGATTGTTTTATGTGCATAACCTCTCTAGAAAGAACACTATTGTGAGGCTACCAGCAATCAGATATCAGTTTAATTAGTTTTACAAAGAGGAGAGACAAATTACACCTTTCTTAGGAAGCTTTATATAAAAGTCATGCTGGAAGAAGCAGACAAAGGACATGAAGATCTGCTTTATGTCAACTATAATAGAGGTCATCCAAGAGCAACATAGGTATCTTGTGCTTAAGAAATTGAAGGGCAAAAGAATATGCCACTGTAAGGGATTCCACTTTGATAAAATAATTATGTTGAGCTGAAGCAATTGGAAAGAAGCAGAGAGAAGAAAAGTTCTCCTATTTACTTAAAAGTGAAACACAAATTTACAAAGGTGTTTCTCCTCCCTTTACCAAGAAGGATAGAAGTTAATAATTAGAGACAGACTTTAGATCTTCTAGATACTTCATCTGCAGGTAGCCTGGAAAGACTCCACAGAGCAAACTGTACAACATGGTCCCTGTCTATCCTGTTAGAAGCTCATGTATTTACTGTTCCACGGTAGGGACACACAGTCCTTTTTTTTTAACTTCCCTAATGAAAAGTTATTATTATTTTTAACAATATTATATGAGAAACAGTTCTATTTATTTATTTATTTATTTAGGCAGAACTGGGGATTGAACTCAGGCCCTTGCGCTTGCCAGGGAAGCAGTTATTCCACTGAGCCATCTCCCTGGCCCTGAGAAACAGTTTTAAGTCAACTGTTTGACAGTTATTCTTTCTTTGAGTAACATGTTGATAACCTCATGTTTTTTTTTCTTGTTACTCTGTCTTTTGCTAGGGGAGTCCCAAGATAAAACTCAGAAATAAATTACCTTTCCTCTCTTATAGCCCAATGGATAGCAACAATATAGACATCTTCAGGATTTTTGTTTCATAATAAAATAAACATTTCAGGATCATTTTCCAACTCTAGTGTATCAGTGCATCCATGCTGCATCCTTATGAGGACCAGTTGGGTGTCACATTACTCAATTCACAAACAAACAGCACTTGGCTAATCTGATAAATGAAAATGAGGTATCAGGTTCCAGTTCTGCAAAAGATGAAGTAAACAAGCTTCCCTCCTTTATTTCTCCCTTGACAACAACTATATAACCTAGACAAAATGGATTGAAAATCTATTTGGAGAGTGAAAAGTCAATAACATCAGCCAGGTCAAGGAACAATTCCAGGATTTGAGGTGCCAGGTGTGCATTTGCCATTGGATATACCCCCATTGCTCCTTAGTTTATACAAACCTTGAAGCTAAGGCAAGCACTGCTACATGGACAGAGAGGACTCCAGGAGAAGCTCTATAATTTTGGCCCTCGAATTGGAAAAGAATATGGAAATCGCCCCTTGTTGTCCTTCCTTCTTTTCTCCATTTTCTCTTGCCCCACTTTCCCCCAAATCATGTAAAGTATAGCAGAGGGTGGTCCCTGAAGCTCCAAGTTCCTGGTTAATGTATGGAAATAGGATATTCCAAGGAAGAAGAAAATAATAAAGAGACCACAGGAGAGGAATGAGAGGGATTAGAAAATTAATTCTTTGAAACTTCAGGTTTCCCTCTGGAGACACACATTCATGGATTGCATCCTTCCAGTGTAACATACTTACTGAGGACTGAGTAATGGGAAGACGACTGCTTCCCACTAAGCCACATCAAGGGACACAACTAAAGAATTCTGAAAGGCTTTGAAAATTGAAATCACATTGCAATCAAGATCCAGAGAAGACGTATCAGAATTTGCAGGCTAAATTTAGTCTTTTGCTCATGGATTAAAAAAATTCAACATTTTCCATAGTATTTAAATTAAGCACAGAATTTTTTATGACATAATATTAAAAATTCCCTGAATATAATTCAGAATTATTCAGAATACAAAGAATCATGAATATTTCAACTTATATGAAAAAAATAGTTATCAAATCCTATATAAGCTACTTTTTATCTGTAACCCCAAAGCAGTTACATAGTCCACTATTTCTAGCTTGATTGTCAAGAAAGTGGAAATAATAGAAAGTATCCCAAATTTATCATGGCTATCATATAAGATGCTAGAAAAGCTATATTCCCCACTTACTATATTATATACCTTAAGTAGGTTATGTCTATTATATGTTAATTATACCTAAATAAAGTTATCAAGCAATGGAACATTAGTTTTTACTATAGTTATAAACATACCAAAATTTGAGTTTGTATGTTAATAATAGTTACAGATAACATAATGTTATAAACTCAGTGGAACTCAATCTATATGAAGGCTTTAAGCAGATGTGCTCTTATAGTTGGACCCAGAACATGCGCCTAAACCTCATTGTGTTGAAGGACGGGCCACCTGCTGACAGGCCTGAGGCACTGGGTGGATTGTGAGGCTCTGACGTCATCAGTGGATGAGCTCCACTGTTCAATTTCATTTTGTAGTTATCTTAGTTGCGTCTGTTGTTTTGATTTCTTTTTCAGAATAGTTGGCATTAGTATATAGAAATGTTGAGTTTTTGCATTTTGATTTTGTATTCTGTAGTTTTACTATATTATTTGTTGTTCTAGAAGGGATTTTTTTGGTGGAATCTTTAAGGATTTCTCTATACAACGCCTTGTCTTGATTACACAATGACAATTTCTTTTCTCTTCCTGCTGAGGCTTTTTTTATATTTTGCCTGATTGATGCAGCAAAAACTCCTTTTATTAGAGGGCGTTAGAGTGGGCATTCCTATTTTCTTCTGAATCTTAGATGAAATGGTTTCAAGTTTTCACCGTGAGTCTAACATTAGCTGTTGACTTGTCATATGTGGCCTTGATGTATGCTTTTGCATTGAAGTACAGTACTTTTATACCCAGTTTATTTTATGTTGTCCTTAAAGGATTTGAATATTGACAAATTTTATCAGCATGTATTGCGATGATCATCTTGTTTTTGTCTTCATTGCTTTATTTATGTGAAACTGTCCTTCATAGGGATATGTCCCACTTGATCATGGGAAATATCCTTTTATGTGTTGTTGAATTTAGTATTTATTTATTTATTTATTTTGATAGAGGTTCTCACTATGCAGCTTGGACTCATAGTGATTCTCCTGTTTTTCAGCCTCCCCAGTGCTGGAATTACAGGCATGGACCACTATACCAGGACTCTGTGGCTGGCTCAGCACCCCTGGGAGCAGGACTAGCATGGCATGTGGTGCTGGGGATCAAATCCTGGTTCCTGTGCTTTCCTAAGCAGGCACTTAGTCTGCTGAGCTATCTTACTTGTCCTAGTCTTCTAGTATTTCGAGGAGTCTTCCTTCCTTCCTTCCTTCCTTCCTTCCTTCCTTCCTTCCTTCCTTTCCTTCCTTCCTTCC
>NDGM011236989.1:4670-15906 GCA_002564305.1 Octomys mimax | reverse complement strand
AAAAAAAAAAAAAAAAATCGAGAATCAAACTCACAACTTTGTGTTTGCCAGGCAGACGCGACATCCCTGGTCATATCACATATATTTTTATTTATTTATTTATTTGTTCATTTGTTTGTTTGTTTAGTACACAGTCTCACTACCCAGCTCAGATTCCTAGTGATCTTCCTGTTTTCAGCCTCCCCAGTGCTGGAATTACAGGCACGTGTCACCACGCCAGGTCTTGGTGGCGAGCTCAATGCACATGGGGTGGGGCCCGCCCACAACATGCGCTCCTGAGGATCAAACCCAGGTCCTTGTGCTTGCCAGGCAGGCACTTAGACTCAATGCTATCCCCCTGGCCCCGTCACTTCATTTTTGCTTGTGTGCCGAGAGCCAGGTAATGGTAAGGAAACCCAGAGGAACTCTGCCACTGAACTACATTCTCAGAATTGTTTAGTTTCTTGTTTTGAGACAGAGTCATGCTAAGCTGCCCACACTGGCCTTAAATTTGTTTTTCTGCTTCTACCTCGAGGAGCTGGGGTTAGCAGCTGAGCCACCATCCCCAGAAATCTCACACACTCTGTGAGCATCAAGTAAGATAATATGTGTAAACGTTTAGGGCACTAGCTAATAGAGTAACCACATAACTATGTGTTTTGTTTTATATCAGAAATATGAGAAATACAAAGATTTCTATTATAGTATTTTAAATTATTTCATAAATAATATTTTAAATAAATTTAGAGGGTAAGTTAGGAATAAAGCTTACAATGTAATTGAAAAAAAAAGAAACTATAACTACCAAGACTACAAAAGTGAACCAAATAATAGAAAGAATAATTTGTACAAGGAGGTTCAGCTTCAAAATAACCCAAGAAATACAGTTGAAGCAGCGATCACATTTGCAAATCATCAAAATTTTATCTTCCATTCAGTTTGAATGGAAATTGACACTTTCAAACAGTATTGGTAGGAGTTAAAATGCAAGCAGTCTTATTTTGAAGTCAATTTCAAGATATGCACCAAGTGTATCTATACCTGATTTAATCATTTCCAACTGAGATGCCTGTAATCTCAGCACTGTGGGAGGCCGAAGCAGGAGGGATACAAGCTGCCAGCTGGGCAACTTAGCAACCTAGTAGGAACCTGACTCTGTCTCAGAATATAAAATAAAACTGGCAGAAGATGTAACTCAGTGTAAAGGTCCTAGGGTGAATCTCAGTATTGTTAAAAAAAAGAAAAAAATACACAAGAATGTCCACTGAAAAATTTTATGATGACAATGGCCAAATTTTTCAACCTTTAAAACATGTTATATTGCTATCACACTCATTGTCAGTGAAAATATTTCTATTATTGAAAGCAAGTATGACACAGAAGACCCGAAAAGCTCCACAAAAAGCTGTCTTAATAAGCAAGTTCATTAGCATAGCAGCTTTCCTGTACATGAACAACAAACTCATTGAGAGACAAACTAGGGAAACAATGACTTTCACAATAGTATCAAAACAAAACAAAAAAAGAAATACCTAGGAATCAATCTAGCAAAAGATGTAAAATATATCTAGAATGAAAACTATAGTACTCTTTAAAAAAAGCAGATTGAAGAGGATACTAAAACATGGAAAGATATCCTTTGCCCTGATAGGAAAAGCAAATTAGTGAAAATGGTTATATTTCCGAAACTGTTTTACAGATATAATGCAATTCACATCAAAATTCCAATAGCATGTCTCACGGAATTAGAGAAAACAATCCTAAAATTAATTTCAAACCAAAAGAGACCTAGAATAGCAAATTCTGGGCAACAAAGGCAAGGCAGGGAGGAATCACAATCCTTGAATTGAAACTATGCTATAAAGCTACTGTGATAAAAACAGTATGGTACTAGCAAAAAANAACCAGATGTAAAGATCAATGGGATAGATTAGAAGATGAAGAAATAAGTCAGCCACCTGGTCCTTGACAAAGGGCCAGATGTATTAACTGCAAGAAAGATAGCCTCTTCAATCAATGATGCTAGAACAACTGGCTCTGCACATTCTGAAGATTAAAACTGGACCCATATACTTCATCAGGCACTAAACTAGATTCAAAATGAATCCAAGATCTAAATATCAAAAACAAGCATTAAATCTGCTGCAAAATAGAAGACGTATCACTCTTGAAGGCACTGGTGTAGGCAAAGACTTTATGAACAAAGCCTCAATCATAAAGGAACTCTCACAAAGAATCAACAACTAGCGTCTCATTAAAAAGATTTGCACAGCAAGAGAAACCACCAACAGGGTGAAGAAATAACTCATAATGGTGGGTGAGGGAAGTCTGCCTAGTATTCCTCAGACAAAGGATTACTATGGAAAACATATAAAGAACTAAAAAAAAAAAATCAGAACTCTCAAATTTATTTATTTATTTTGCAGAACCAGGGATTGAACTCAGGCCCTTGTCTTGCCAAGGAAGCGCTTATTCCACTGAGCCATCTCCCTGGCTTCAAAGCTCTCAAATTTAAAGACTCAATCCAAAAATGGGCATCTGCAATGAATACATAATTCTCAGATGAAGAAATACAAATACTAAATATATATATGCAAAAATGTTCAAAGTCACTGGTCATTCAATAAATGGAAATTAAAGCAACACTGACATTCCATCTCATCCCAGAAAGAATGGATGGTATCAAGAAATAATAACATATGCAGCCTTTCCCCATTTTGGGGGATGCAGATTGGTGCAACCACTGTAGAAATCAGTGTGGAGATTCCTCAAAATACTAGGATTGGAGGTCCCATTTGACTCAGCTATCCTTTTCTGGTTATCTTCCCAGAAGAATTAGAAACACTGTACCACAGTGATATATGTGCTTTGTCGTCTCTGCTCCCTGCCCACTTTCTGGGGTCTTCCAGTTCAACTCCCATTGGTCATTCTCCCTGATAGCTTCCAGTGTCCACTCAGCTGTGACTCTTGTTTCTCCCAGTACTGTGACTCCCACACCTTTCCACAGCTTCCCAGGGACCAGAAGCTAAAAAAGAGGATCCTTAAGGCCTCAAAATGGTCTTCCCAGCTTTCTCTCCTCTCACCTCACCTCATCTTACCTAGCCCTTCCTCTTGTTCTCCAGGTTGCACGTAAAGCTACAACTATCCTCACAGTGTAAAAACAGCTTCAAGGGAAGATACTTCCCCACACTACGAGCTCTATAGGATCTGTACACTTAGAGCAGGAGGAGCCTTCACACTTTACCAGAACTCATCTCCTACTTGGTTCTAGCTGTCAGGGTGCTCTGGAACCAGTGTGGATCCCATTCCTTTGTAACACACTCTCCGAGACTGGCTTATTCCCCTTCCATGGCTCCTATCTCAGCCTTCACTAGCAGAACCTATTCATTATAAGGCTGCCTTGCAAAGTTATATGGCATCAGGGACCAACAATTTTCTCCAGGTCCGCAAGTCTAGTGCAAAACAGGCAGCATCAATCCATATGGGCTGTTCACCTTACGGTCTATAAACAACAGGAAGTTATTTCTTTCTGCCCCAGAATTTGGGAAGCCCCAAATCGAGGCACAGACGGATGATATGGTATCTGGTGAGGACTGTGTTCTGATTCTGTATGCAGTTATCTTTGCCTGCATCTTCGTGTGGCAGGGAGCAAGAGAGTTTATGGAGCCTCTTCTCTAAAGTCATACATTTCATTCATGAAGGTGGAGCCCAGAGGGTCCCAAGTAGAAATATCTTTGCTTAGGGGATTTGGTTCCCTGATTAAATCTGGGGACACCGACACTTTCAGTTAATAGCAGAATTTTATCTTGTGTAACACAAATGCAAATCATTGCTGTATCTTATAAGCTCTTTAAAAATATTACAGTAAGACCGCAACTTACAAATATCCCAGTCTTAAAATAGTACCACTATTTTAAGGTAGAAGTAAAAATATTTTATTTACAGTACTTGTGTGTGTGTTTGGTTTTCCATGCTTGCCATTGTATATTTGTGTTAAAGGTGTACAAAATTACTATGTTGGACTTACAGAGGAATTCCATTTAGGAATATTCTAAGTGGATTCTCCCAGAATGGAATTCGTTCATAAGTCAGGGACTTACCGTACTTTCCTTTGGAATGGTTTTTCTTTCGCTTTTCTAAAAAACTTTTCAACTAATTGCATGTGGGAAAGCCCATCTCCATAATGTAGAATAGTTATGTAAAAATTGTTTCAGAACAACTTTATTTAAAGCAGCAAAGGCTGCTAAATTGCGTATGTAAATTTGAATCAATACAAGAGACCCTAAAGAAGTCATTCCAGGTAAAAAAGAAATTTGATGTTACGAAACACCAGTCCTACTTGCTTGCCCCCTCAGTCTACTAAAATTGCTTCGAAGTAGTATTATTACATTGCTTTTCAATGAGTAGCATCAATTTGGGTAGACATTTAAGGTAAGGCAGATGTGCCTGTATGACCACTGATGGAATTCCTTTCCTCTACCAATTGGAGTCTTCCAATAATGAGAGAATGACACACCTCTTAATGTCAAATCTTTTTGAGAAAAACAGGTGAATGTTTGCTTAGTAGATTTTCTTTGTCACAGTCACATTAATAGATGTCTTGGATGAAAATATGTCAATCCTCCCCATTACCACCCCAGCTGACTGCCCATAAATTTTAAAAGTGAGTTTCATGTATTCCATCTCCTTTTCCTGCTACTCATTATCTTCTTCATTCTGCCTGAATTATAAGTATGATAATAAAACTGACATGGACCATTTCTACAATCCATGTAATTCCTACATCTTTAATTTCATGTTTGAAAATCTGAACATTTACCTTGATACAAGGAATACGGTTGCTTTAACAGCTTATAAATATTAAAAGCTGAGCTCTACATCCATTTTAAAAAAGAAAAATGACTGGATGCATTTACGGGAACTTTTTCAACAAGGCACTTTGAACTATGAAGCCCAGTGAAAAATAAAAGTCATACCTCATGATTGTCCAGCAGTACATATCAGAAGCCATAATCACATCAACCCAGAGAGTCAAAGAAATGAGGGAAGGAAGAAGCTTAGTAAATGCCCAGCAAAGTTTACAAAAGAAAGGATCTTAATGGAAAACATGATTCAATCTAGGGGTAGACACCAGATTAGAGTCTAGCATCTAATCAACACCATGAGCATCAACATAAGAATGCTGCACACAGGAGAAGAGCTGTTTGTCTTTCATGAAAACCAGCAACTGGCCCCACTGTGTCAGCAGAACTCTGGTTTCCACCTTTCTGCTCTGCCATCTTAGCCCACGGCTTCCAACATCAAAGTCCTCTCCTTGACCAAGGTATCTGCTGACTTTGAACTTTAAATCCATATTCAGGAGGAAGAAGGCAAGGCCAAAGGGCCCTGATGGCTGAAAGATCCACTTAAACATATATTAAGTTGCACCGCAGAATACTTCTCCCTGCAGATCACTAGCCCCAGCACTATAATGAGCTGCAATGGAAGCTATAAAAGTATTATTGTAAGTATAGAGGACAATGTTCTAATTTAAATTGAAACCACTAGGACAATAGATGTTGGAGTAGAAAATTAGCAGTCCTTCCCACTCCTGTAAGAACACAGTGGTCCTCTATTTTTTTTTTTCTATTAACTAGTACATGAACACAGTTTCAGATTTTTAAAGTATAAAAAGGTTTACCCAGTGAAAACTTTCACACCCACTCCTGTCTCCATCTGTCAGTTTCCACCCACCACAAAACACTTTTATTCATTTTTTTTATATCTTCTTTTAGTTTCTTTAAGGCAAATTTATGCAAAAGAGATTATTCCTGCCTTCCCCCTAAGAGACATTTCCAAACCAGCACATACAGTATATTCTTCCTCTCCTCCTCTTCTTTGCTCCCTTCTCCTTCCCCTTCTTCTCTCCCACCTCACCTTCTTCTTTTTCATTTTTGTTTTACAGTTGAATAGCATTCCATGGCTGGATCTACTAGGGCTCATTTGACCGGGCCTCATTTTCAAATATTTAGTTTAGATTTCTATGTTCTGCTTTTACTAGACTATATAAAAGAGTTGGTAGAATAAATTACAGAAGTTGTACATCAGGGCAAAGGGCATATTTATATATGTGACAGATACCACCAATTTGCTCTTGGTGTGAGTTACAGTGACTTAACACTCCCATGGGCGACACCAAACTAACACACTTATTTTCCCACAGCTTCTCTTCAAAATACATGTCACATTAGCAGTCCTCTTTCTTCTGGATGTTCTCTGTCAGCCTTTAATTGTAGAACATGACACATGTCATAAATTCTGTATACAAGGGCAGAAATTCATGGGCTGGCTTTCATCATGGCAGGATGTACAGAACCCGAACAAATGACTTAGCGTTACATGTAATTGGATACCAACTAGGAACAGCCTGGTCCACTAAGGGCATGTTAGAGACCTTGTCCTTAGTGTCATTCTTATTTTCGTGAAATCTGGAGATCAACTGCAGACCGCTGACACCCATGTTAGATGCAGCACCATATACAGCCACCACTCGGCAGCTATCTGCTGCTCGGCAGCTACATATTTTTATTTACACAACTACCTACACGTTCTATTCCCTCACTATGATGCTTCCATTTCTTCATGAGTAGTTCCCCAAATTGTCTGCAATACACATTCTCCATCTCCTGAGTCCCTGTGTACTTACACCTGTGCCACTTCGGTGACACAGGATGCCCATCCTGCCCTTACTGACCAAAGGAAAGGGTTATGTTGTCATCTCTTTTTCAGAACTTTCAATGCTGTCCCAGTTGCTGTGAAGCCAGGATGCTCAGGGAGTGAAGACAGGGGACACTTTGCTGCCCCACTTCTATCCCATCCTCAAGGGCAAGCAATGCTCATGACTCACTCGCCATGTAAGTAAGCATGTTATGCTTCACCTCAACCCCTCACTTAGCAGTCCATGGCGCTCTCCAGAATAGCCTGTGAGTTAGTTGTGAACAGAACTCCAGCTGACCTAACAACTCCTCCTGAAGAACCCACTCTCCTGTGAAGCACAAATGCGCGCTATCTGATAACACAGTATCCTACTGGATTCCCCCAGCATCTTCAGGAGGAGGGGCTTAACTATCCAAATCACTGCTACAACACCCTCTCCCATCAAAAGTAAGACCTAGTGAGAAAAAAAACAGCTTTGAAAACTGAAGATCAAAAATGCCAGCTCCAGTCAGCCCATCCTTGCCTTCCCCGCCATTGCTGTTCTCTCGTCCAGCGCCTACTCTGGAAGGCAGGGGAGGCAAGGAGAGGCTGCCAGGACTGCCATTTCCAACCTCTAGTTTGTAAGGTGGATTATTTTCCTGCTAGTTTTTATTTTCAAGGAAATGCAGCAGTACACAGTCAAAAAGGTTGAGTAACTGGCTGACTTTATTTAAAATTTTTTTTAATTAATAATATATTAGGCCTGGGGAGATGGCTCAGTAGAATAAGCGCTTCCCTAGCAAGCGCAAGGGCCTGAGTTCAGTCCCCAGTTGTGCCAATAATAATAATAATAATAATAATAATAATAATAATTTAAAACTTTTTATAATGAACAATATGTTTTATCTTTATTTCATACCTCTACACTGACTTTGAAAAGTGTTAACAGTTCTCATTAGTTCTGAAGTATTTTGTTAGGATTTTATGGTATCTTAACTGTATTTATACTAAATTATTATTATTTTTTTTTGGTGGAACTGGGGATTGAACTCAGGTGCTTGTGCTTGCCAGGCAAGTGCTTATTCTACTGAGCTATCTCCCTGGCTCCTTATACTAAATTCTATGTACAAAATGAGAAGCCCAACATAGTAAAGAGGTGGAATACTGAGCCCTAAAAATTGTTCCAATGCAGTTAATCTATAGAATTTTGGAACAGCAATCATTCACTTTCATTTTCTTGTTTCTATCTACACAGTATCTTCTTTAAGTACATACAATTCAATAACAGTATGTGTATATCATTATTAATTTTTTTGTTTTTGATACTTATGCACAGTTGCTATGTTAAAAAAAATCCTTGTTCTTAGAATATATACGCTGAACTATTCAGAGGTTAAGGGATACCACATTCACAATTTATCCTCAAATGGTTGAGAAAACAGATTAGACAAAGCTGATGGGAGAAGTTAGAAAGAAGTACTGAATTCACGTGAAGAATGTGAACTGTTTTTGCTTTTGTCTTACAAATGTTCTGTAGGTTGGACATTATCTCCAACTTAAAAGTCACAAAAATTCATAAAGATATTCTTGCAGTTAAAATCCTTACTACACTCTTAACTAATGAAATTGTTTTATCACAGTGCAGATTTATTCTGGCCTCTCTGGACTCCTATTACCTTTGTTGACCAGCTTTTTCTTGGCAGAATATACATACCATGAACTTGATTGGCTTACTATGTACTGGCCGACAACAAATAACAAGTCAGCCAAGTTCTGCGCTGGACCAGGGTCACTTACTTAGGGAAGGACATTAAATATTTGAAACACACAGTGACCTTTCATGAACTATGGCAGTAACAAAAGCAAAGCGTTCAGAGGAATACATGATCATCTCCAGGCCTCTAGTTACTTATTAAATGGTTCCCAGGTGACCCATGAGAGGTAATGCTTGCCCTTAAATACCCAACTTATACCAGCAAGTGACCGGTGCTGAGAACAGCAGGCAATGGGGACCATTATGTACTTAACATGTGTGCAGTGTCTCGACATCCGGCTTGCTCTGCCTGCAAACACAGCCGCCAGCTGAGCTGCTGGCCTGGCTGCCAAGATAATTGTCTGAAATCTTCGCTTTGCCCTGCCGTTATCAACACACAGTTATATGCGGGCACTAAGCTCCCTAATTACAAAATATCCCTTGGCTCAGGGAAGGTGAAGGCATTTCAAAGATCAAAATCACAGTATAGACATTCAGAAAAAACTAGGCTCTTCCAAAGTATAAAATGGACTGCTTTTGCATAATCAAACAAAAGTAACACTAAGTCCTTCTAACGGCGAGTACAAAAAGAGATATCAAGAAGCTTTTTATCTCAGCATTTCAGGTGGTTCCTGCCCTCTGACACGCTTAATAATTAACCAGGTTTCATGAAAAGGGCAGTAGGAATGTATACAAGGAATAAGTGGGTGAACACAAAACATACTTCAACAACATACCTGCATTAGTGTCACCTGGTATTTGAATTTAACACTTTTCAGCCATTAGGCCAGACTTATACCTTAGAAACACTAGCTTTGGTCACTGTACAGAACTTCTTTTTGTCATGGTTTCACATAGCAGTCTTTGAAAAAAGGAAAACCAGGGATAGCATATGGTGGCTATCAACTTAGAACATGCTACAAACACTGCCCAGCCCAACTTCAAGACCTTGGTCTTGATGTATTTTATTAAAACTACATTTCTCATGTTTTTAGGGGTTTTTAAAAACTATTTGTTATTCTCTGTAAAAAAAAAAATGTAAACATTAAATTAAATTCATAAAACTACACTTCTCTCCTGCCTCTTCTTCCTCTCTTTTTACAACTGTTTACTGAAAAACACATTCCCTAACTGCTGAGGATGCTAAGGGATCATGTAGATTACAAGTCGAATAGAGGAGGGATATTGTCAGGTTTTAACTTCTCCCAAGCTGAAATGGATATATGATTTGAAAGAATCTCACCATGCATATTACAGCTGCACAAAATGCGAGTGGCTGAAGATTAAAGACACTTCCATACTTGTGCCTTTTAAGAATAGGATCATGGATATGTTACAGTTTTGGTCACTTCCAATTTAATAGAAAGTCCTATTATATTCAGTGACAAGTTCATGGTGCTTCCTACAGCTGGATGGTACTGCACTTGCCAACATCTGGGCTGTAACGTGGAAGACAAACATCTTTAATATCTGTGCTTCTCTACGAAATTCTAATGAAAATGTCATTATTTCCACTGACAGGTAAACTCCTCCTAACCACAGTGAAGTCAACCTGTATCATGTTTATTTAGGTAGTATCATTTTAAAAGTTTACTTTATTTGCTTAAGGCGTACAACATGATATTGTGAGATACAGCCATACACACATGGTTACTATAGTAAAATGAATTAATATGTCGACTGCCTCACACTTCACCTTTTGCCCCATGACAAGCAGAGCCATAATCAACTGGCTTAGTAAAAATCCTGAGTACAATACCCAGAAGAGAGTGTGCTGAGTAAAATACCCCAGAAAAAAAATAAAGAAAATACTGCATGTTCCCACATACAGAATTAAGTAATATAAATATATACAGAAAGAATAAAGCAGCAGTTATGGGGAAAGCTTTGGCAACATTATGTGCTACAATTGTTCACCTCACTCATTTCAAAATATTTGACTTACCAATCAAATCACCATCTCACCAGCCACATACTAATTACTGCAGTCAAATGCACAATGCTTTAAGAGCTGGAGATGGCTCAGTGGAATAAGTGCTTGCCGGGCAAGCTCAAGGGCCTAAGTTCAATCCCCAGTTCTACAAAAAAAAAAGAGCTACAATATAATGCTTGCTTAATGCCGTTAATTAAGTCTTGTTTTCAAAGTGCAGAATGTCACATCACACCCTTTTCTTTTAAAGGGTCAGAGATGACAAATAGGAATGGAATGACAATTCCTGGGGAAAGAGCAAGTGGAAGTCGTGTATAGGTTGTTGGCCATTCTTAGAAGAGTCTACTGCAAAGTCTGCATCACAGTGAGAAAGTATTTAAATAGCCTGTCTTTCTACTACAGAGCACTCCTGATCCAAAAAACAGAAAGTAAAGAGTTAAGAAAATGAACACCACTACCATGGTATATGCTATTAAAACAAGCGCAAAACTTCAGGTTACTCTTACCCTTCATAAATGTACTCATGCAAAATAATTGTCAATAACTTCATAGTAAAAAATAGGAATTAAAACTTTCAAGAGTTAAGGCATCTCCCTGAATATATGTTCTAATGGAAAATTAAAGATAAAGTTAACATCAAGGAAACAATACAGTGTTCAAAATAATCTAAAAAGAAATCCCACATGTAAGGTATGATTAGCAGGTATGAGCTATTTCTAGTGAACTTCTCTACCCTAAAAAAAAAATCAACAAATAGGTGGAGAGCAAAATCTCCATTTTGTGTTGAAAATACAGGAATCCATTCAAGAAGATAGTGGGGATGGGGAAATGCTAAAAAAAGAAAGAAAGGAAGAAAGGAAGAAAGAAAGAAAGAAAGAAAGAAAGAAAGAAAGAAAGAA
>NDGM011236973.1:815-17796 GCA_002564305.1 Octomys mimax | reverse complement strand
CAAGCGCAAGGGCCTGAGTTCAATCCCCAGTTCTGCAAAAATAAATAAATAAATAAATAAATAGAACTGAGTATCGATTTTCATGGCACAGTCATAAAGATTACATTATAGAAAGTAAGACTGTGAGGTCAAAGAGCTAGGTTAACAGCATAAGCACCTGCCTGGCAAGCACAAGGTCCTGAGTTCAACTCCAGGTACCAAAAAAAAAAAAAGTAAGACTGAAAAATATTTACTCATTGATGTCAAGAAACTGTCTTATTTTATTCTGTAATGAATTCCTTATGATAGTTGCTATTATGTAATAAATATTTCCTTTTTAAAAAATTAAACATATATATGTTAATGTGGAAAGAGAAATTTAAGTACTGAAGTAAATAATAGGCAGATAGATTTTTTTTTTCATTTTTCCTTATGCAATCTGCATTTATGCATATGTTTAGGTTTAATCTCATTACTATTTTTTTAATTTTTCCCAAACGTTATTTAAAATGTAATTAAGATAATATGTTGGATTTCAGAAGAAAATAATTTTAAAATGAGTAAAATAGTAAATGAAAAAGAAACGGCACCATATGTCAGACTATTTCAAAAATCCACCTCAAATCCAGACATCTTAACAAAACGTATTGAAAATAATTCTTACTTGCATACTTAAAGCCTCATTTGTGCAAAAGCCAGACAACATAATCCTATTTCTTTTTCTATCAGATAGTGGATAAAAGAAAAAATAAATAGTAAAGTAACTCAGGCTGGAAATTAGCTTATTTGAGCCATAACTTCATTGCTGATACAGTTCATGCACTCAGGTAAAGTGGATTCAGATTTCTGATGTCCCCGGATGTGAAGTCCCCAAACTAGAAGCAAGGTGCAGAGCCACAAAAAGCAGGGTGGGAGGTTGTTTGGGTTTTTTGTTTTGTTTTGTTTTGTCTTGTCTTTTTTGCTTTTCAGTTTTTTTGTTTTGTTCCGTTTTTTTGAGACAGGGTCTCACTCTGCAGCTCAGACAAGCCTTGAACTCACTCTGTAGTCCAGTCTATCCTTGAAATCAAGGCAATCCTCTTACCTAAGTCTCCCAAGTGCCGGGATTACAAGTGTGCATCCCCATGCCAGCTGGGCTCACAGTTTTAAATTTATAGATTGTAACTTAAGTCTGCCTTAGAGATAAACAAATATAGTAGATTTACTTCCTCTATAGGAAACCAAGAAGGAATTATTAGGATTGTAAAAACTATATGTGGCTTACAAAGTCACACTTTATTGTACTTGAAAAATTACAGATGCATATATGTTCAACTCTGTATAGTATATAATTAAGACTTCTTCTGTAGATCAATATATTAAATATAAAATCAAAAATGCTTCATCAACTAAAGAATCTTTAACATGACTAGTCTAACAGTTGGGAGAGTGCCATCAAGACCCAGAAAAAGCATATGCAAAATAGGAAGCCCTAGCCACCCTCAATCAGCTATTCTTTCTGTGTGAACACAGTGAATTTTAGACTGGTTAATGTGTGTGTGTGTGTGTGTGTGTGTGTGTGTCTGTGTGTGTGTGGCCAGATCAGCTGGTCCTGGGGTGGAGTTTGCACAGCATATGGTGCTGGGGATCAATCATGGCCCCTGAGTTTGCTTGAGCTTGCCTAAGCAGGCACTTTAATCCATTGTAGACTGGATCTTGATGGATCCCAAAGAGGCAGCATGTAGCTCCATTTCCTGTTGTTTTACCCAGATGCAATGCTTGGCCTGCATGTTCTGGAAGTTGCCTCCCTCTTGTAGGTCTACTTTCAGATCTCACAAAGCTCTTCCCAAAGTGTTACATGCACTCACTTGCCTCAGTGTCACATAGGTGGTAACTATCACATCAGGTAAAATACTTACAAAGAGAATACACTCTTTCCTTCCTCCTCCCAGTTGACGAACAAATCCAGTTGCTTCCTCTGCAGTTGAGATGCTGACTTTCTATCTTGCACATTCTTGACAGGAAAGGAAACCTTGAATTCTGTTTTCTAATGCTCCTGAAATACCCAGTGGGGAGAAATGATATTTATAGAGGATTGTCTGAAGGACATGAAGTCCGTAAATTCCCCTAGCTAGTTTACATTTCACCCTTGTATCAGAGCAGACTGCCAGGGAGCGATGCATCTAAGTTGTCTTGATTGAGCCCCTCTGTGGAATTGTTTCTTACTAAATCGATTTTTGCTACCTTCTGTTTTTAACTGAATTAATAACAATTGTAAGAAATAAACCCCTAAATTGATTTGTGTATGTGTGTATGAGAGAGTGAGAGAGAAAGAATAAAGAAAGAGAGAGAATATCATCTTAATGCAGGTTTTTGAGTTCTGCCTTCTGTGAATGCGGTTGTATAGGTCCAGGACTCTAAATTCTTACAAGCTTACTTTCTGAGTGGCTCCAATGCAACTGGTCAATAAAATTCTGTGTGTAGAAGATAGTCTTGGAGAACCTGAAGAAAGATCTGGATATATAACTCTGGAGAAATTATGTATACTTGCATACTAGATTCTGTGTACAACTCCAGGAGCCCCAGAAGAATTTCCACAAAGAAATTAAAACTTGGACTATACACACCATCCATAACCTCATTTAAAAGGCTTACTAGTCTTACTAGGAATTGCTCTTGTTTTTATCATGAAGCTCTTCTCAATAGTTATTTTAAAAAAACAAAACAGAATTTCCAGTCAAGTCACTGTTTCAAAGAAATGCCATTTCTGTATTCTACAATTTTAAAAAGAGGAATTACCAGCATTTAATTTAGCCAGGGAAATATGTGAATGCCGAAGGGGGAACCATGACACCTACATGGCTCAGACCCACCCTCAACACGAGTCACTACTCAGAAACAGGGACTCAGACCTGACAAGTGCTCTGTTTTTTCAAAGAAATACATGAATCTAACTTTTCTATGTAGAACTTAAGAGATGAAGCATATGACACCCAGTAAGACACATGGTGCAGGTAACTTGGGGCACATAGACTACTCACCAGTGAAGAGGTGAAGAAAAGTTAAAGGCCACTGCTCTCTTGTGCCATCTATGGCCACCATATTGGTGGATGAGTGATGAGAGAGGAATGATGAGTGAGCGGCAAGAGATGTATTAGTGATACTGAAAAAAAGTGAGGGGCTCAGCAGCACAAGCACCTGCCTGGCAAGCACAAGGTTCCCTACTACTGAAAAAAAGAAAAAAGTTAAGATAACAAGTGGTGAATAATGAATGAGTGGGAAGTGAGAGATAAGGAAAGAGTGAGAGGTTAGTGTTGAAATGTGAGTGATATTCAGAGACGGGTGGAAGATAAGAGATGGGTAGTAGTGAATGACAGATGATGAACAAGTGATAGATACTGAGTGATGAGTCATGATGATGGGTGATAGTGAGGAGTGAGAGAAAGTGGTGGGCCATGGTGACAGGTGATGGTGAGGGGTGAGAGAAAGTAGTAGGCCATGGTGATGGGTGATGGTGAGGGATGAGAGAAAGTGGTGGGCCATGGTGATGAGAGATGGTGAGGAGTGAGAGAAAGTGGTAGGCCATCATGATGAGTAATGGTGAGGAGAGTGATGGGCCATGGTGATGGGTGATGGTAGGGAGTGAGAGAAAGTGGTGGGTCATGGTGATGGGTGATGGTGAGGAGTGAGAGAAAGTGTGCCATGTAAGTTCAGTAAGTCTTATATGCTGACTGATGACTAATGGATGATTAGTGATGAGCTGATGAGTGAGTGACGAGTGATGTAAGATGAATGAGGGCTGAGTGACACCTAAGTAACAAGTGATTTGTGAGTGCTGGGTGATGATGGAACAAGAGTAACGTGTGACAGATAATAAGTGACTGATGAATGCCTGACAATGAGGGACGAAGGAGTGGTAAGTGGGGCTGGAGCTGTGGAGAAGAAAGGACAAAGGGAAAGGAAGAAGAAAGAGAAAATATTTTTCCAATTAATCTTTTGGCTGGTATCTCTCTGTACATTTGAATGTATTTCTACTTCACATCTGAATGTATCTTCGTGGTTTTAAAGTGCCTATGAGGGTTTGCACATGCACACACACACACACACACACACACACACACACACATTAATGAAAAATCCTAATAAAAAACAAAATAATTATAAAGCACATTTTAAGTCCTCAAATTGAATTTTTATAATACTTCTATGAGCTGTGTCGGCCTTTGTGTGGCCCCATTGTAATCTACCAGACACATCCCCTCATCTCCTGGTCATGGTATGTCATTGAGAATGTGCCCACTAAATATATCCCACACATCCTCATATTCAACTACTTGAACTGAACTTTGCACTTTCCAAAGTTTTCCAATTCCTACTTTTTTAACTGTGTAATAAACATACACTGATATAGGTGTGTGTGATCTGTGCAGCTGTAGAGGTGAGGTGAAACATCAGTGACCACCGCAGCGCTGGGGGTGAGAGACCCCTGCTCCACACACAACCTTCAGTGCTCCTCTCCAGGCATAGTTCTCCCCTCCAGCCCACATGTGGCCACAGTTGTGACTCTTCTGACTGTCACTGTTCTTTAAGCTACAGTTTTATCTCTTATGTATCACTAATCTACAATATAGGTTAATTTTGCTTGTTTCTAGATTTTGTATAAAAGCATATGCATACTACCACTCATATTATTTTTTCTGATATTCGTCCATATCCTTGCATATATCATGTTCCATTAACACTGGAATTTCAGGGCTGGCCAAATAGCTCAGGGGATTAAAGCACCTACAAGCAGGTGCAGGGGTCAGGGGTTTGATCCTTAGGCCTGTCATGCCAGCCTTATTCCCAGGGCACACTGAAATGGCAATTGAGACTGGGCATGGTGGCACACACCTGTAATCCCAGCTCTTGGGAGGCTGTAAATGAGGGAACCCCAAGTCCCATCTAGTAGTGAGACTCTTAACACCCCATAGACCCTTCACTAAAATACACAAAAAAAAAAAACCCTGGAATTTCAGCATTTATTTCACACATACCACCACAGCATATACACAGTTGATATATATCTTTGTGTGGATGAATCAGTTCCATTTTTATTTTTTATAAACAATGTGTTTTGTATGCTAGAGTAGCTCTTGTTCCTAAATTCATCAATGGAATTACTTGGCCATAATCTGTGAGTAACTTTGAATTTATGGGACAATGCCTTTTCTCAAGGTATCTAATGACTTACTTTATGCAAGCCCAAAATAAGAGTCCCTATTAATTCACATATTCACAGATAATTGACTTTGTGAGAGCTTCTCATTCCTGTCCAGCTGATATTGTTAATGTTTTCCTACCTCTAGAACTGAGTTACTCTTTCCCATCCTCCCTGAACTTATATTCTTTTACACCTCGATTTTCATGTTCTTTAAGAATCCCTCTCCAACTCATCAACGTTTTTCCTTTAACTGCTGTGGAATTTGCACAGTTAGTGCTGGGCAGCTTTCAGGTGTGTATATGGATCTTGCCAATTAATGTAACAATTATGAGAAGGCTGATATGGCACTTTTCTCACAGAACAAGTACATTTTTAAAGATGTTTTTAATAAAAATTTAGGAATAGTATTTTAAAATGCATAATTGGTGCTGGTATGTACATGTGTATTTGTGTGTGCGTATTATGTGATATGGATAGTTTAGGATCAATTATAGAAGAAAGATTTGTCCTAATAGTGTTTGGACAGGATATCATGTCTGCATTTTGTACTATGAATAGCCACTACAAAGACAACAATATGCAATGTAACTAATTATTGAAACTGTCCTATTAAATCGGTTTTGAAATGGTCTCATTGCTATTTGTTTCTCAATAAAATTAATAAAAATAAATAAATAAAAAGAAGAGAAATACAATTTTTAATAACAGAGAGGCTGATAGGTAAGTGAACAGTTCATGAATTAATTTTCATTTTAAATGTACTTTTTTTCTAAAATCACTTTCAAATAAAAAATAATTTTTATCACACTTGTCTAAAAATGTCTTGAAAGTTTTCTAAAGTGAAGAGAAATATTAAATGTATAATATTTCACATGGCAGAGCAGTACTGGCAGGTAGCATGGAACACAAATCCTGTAGTGAGAAAGACCCTAGTTCTTTCTCAAGCAGCTGATGTCTACATCTTGCTGTATGAGTTACTTGGCCTTAATAAGGTTAATTTTCTCCTTGAAAAATGGAGATTTTGATAGGATGACTAGAAAAGTCTGTCCTTTAATTGAGATCTTAACTCAATGGCAGAATATTTCTAAAGCTCACCTGAAGTCCCCACATCAGAAGCACTGAAGGCTGTGCTGAAGCTTCTGTAAGACGGTTGTGAGCAGATCTAGAGTGAGCACTGAAGCTCTGTGCATGAACTTGGGCACAGACCCTTGTATCTGCAGCGTAGGACCACTGTTTGTGACTTCTTTCTATTGGAAGCATAATTTCTGAAGGACTTTTATTTGAATTCAGATATTATAAGCTCTCCTTTTGTCTTTAGCAAGGCAGACCTCCTCAGAGAGGCTTAAAAATAGATGTGAATATTTCCCCCAGTGTGGATTTTCCAACTGGTCACATTTTACTGTTAATTCTCCTTAAGATACATGCTGCAACTGAAGAAATATTTTTCAAGGTTGATTTGGGAGCAGACTTAAATGAATTCACACCAACAATATGTGTGTCTACCACCTATAATGAAAAACTATTTCCAAATCTGCTTTACCACTTGAATCTGGGTCTAAAAAGCAATTTGAACCAGAATCAAAGTATTCAAAAATTAATGGATGATCCAAGAATTTCTATCAAGTAAAGCAAAAATTATACTTGTGATTTGCTTGAGAATTTAAAATAGGAAAAAGAGAAAACCTAAAATGGTCCACTAAAACAATTTTTTTAAAATGTCTTACCTTTTTAACCAGAAGCAAAACCAACTTCAGTAAAGAAGTCTGTAGTTTAAGTAAATAAAAGGCAGTTTACTTCAAGAAGCAGTAAGCACCCAGCATACTCTTTATTAGTATAAATTTATTTACAGTGATTTAGAGCATTTAGCAGGCATTGGAGAAGTGAAATCCCCCTCCCCAAGTCATATTATGGCTCAGCCTGTATTACCTACTTAGGAATTAGAGAGTAAACTCAATTGTGTTTTTTGCATAGTTATTTAATGACTCTGAAATGACACATTAGTGTTGTCACCTGCCTATAGTAAGTTTTCTATACTTGAAAAGAAGTGGAGCTAAAGGGTAACTTAGCAGTTGGTACTCTGCCAAGCTGAAAATAACACTTAACAGGCTCTTAATCTATTTTGTGAGTTATTGTCCCCAAGAGTGCTACTGTAGTCCATAGATTTTTTAAAAATTAGAAGAAAGGATCATTTTCTCCTAGCATTCATAGCTGGTGGTGTTATCATGGCTTTTGTAATCAAATAGAATTCCTCTAGTAAACACAGCATTCCAACATACAACCCATGTAAATATTTGCATACTTTAAAAAAAAAGCCAAAAAAAAACCAGACAGGACATAATTTCAATCAAAGGTAGCTTGTTAACCTTAGCCTCAAAGCTGATTTTCAGAAAAAGATGTGGATGTTGTCTAAAGATATATTCATCCCTTCAAGATTGGAGAGTTTATTTCTTGAAGAATATCACTTCTATTTGTGTTTTTCTGACTTTCTACTGAATAGTTAAAATCGCATCCTGAGTAGGAAACCATGGAAACAGACTAATCTTGTCTATCCTAGACCAAATTCTGTCCTAGGTATGAACAAGCCATCACGATCCTGTGCCCAGCACAATGCGAGCATCCTAGGTTATGCAATTATCCGTGTCTTGCAGACCAGGGGCAGGACCACTCCTTTTTAATATTATTGTGCTCTCCGCACTGAGTACTTGATAAATACATGGCCAATCAAGGTAAGAATTAGCTAGTTTATAAGGAGAAAAGGTCAAGACAGACCACTGGAAGACTGTGTGATCAGAACAGACAGCAGTAGCAAAGTGAACTTCAGCCGTGTGAGAATTCTTTCAGCTGTCTTTGTAGTTCACATAAGAACAAACCATTTTAACATTGTTTTATCCTCTGAATCCTTATATATTCATTACTTTGACCTGAATCTATTATGATGTTAAACTGTAATATGCACACTTAATATAAGAATCCATCCGAAGGAACAAATAAGAGATGGAATAAAGCTACCAACTATGAATTAGCAAAAAATAACTAAAGAATTTATAATTTCTCTTATCTGCATCAACCAATGCTTTCATAAATAGCATAAATACTTTCATTATTAAACAACAGAAACAAAAATGATGACAGTTAACTATGTTGGCAAAAATCTAAATCCTGACTGCAGTAGTGAGAATTGAACCCATCATCTTCACACTGAGCTGCATGCGCAGCACCCCTATTTTGAGGCAGGGTCTCACTAAGCCACTAAATTGCTTAAGGCAAGGTTAAGATTGGGGTCCTTCTTCCTCATATTCCACAGTGCTTAGACTGCAAGTATGTGCCATCACCCGTGATTCTATTGAAACATTTTTAAATATTAAATAGAAACTGAACACATTGTGTCACGTAAGCGTAACAGTACACCCAAGACCTGTATTCTAAAGTTAGAGTGTACATTGCTGGGTAAGTCGATGTGGCATTGACTTCCAAAATATTTGCATCAAGACCTGCATTTCAGTACAGGCAGCGATCTGTGCTTACGCCTCTGCCTTGCCTCTGCACTGCCCTTGGAATGGTGTCCTCGTGAACACCTCATCCTGCTCCAAGCTCTTCTCTCTTTCTGCTCTCATCTCCCACTTGCCACCCCTGGCTCACTGTCCTCTCTGTCTCATCCACCTTCCACCTGTGAGACACACAAGGCCTACGGCTGCCACTGCTTGGGACAAGGTCCCCTGATTTCCATGCTAATCTCCTTCCTTCATTTAGTCTTAGATAAAACAGAAAGCCTTTCTGAACCTGCAGAGAAGACTTTTTGACTTCTCCTAGTGCTCCAAAATAAGGTACTTCTCACTGGGGTGTTTAAAATAGCTGAAATCTATTCTCTCACAGTGTTCAAGGGTCTATGCCCAAAATCAAGACGTGAGCTGAGCCACTCTGAAGGCCTGAAGGAGGATCCTTCCTGCCTCTTCCAGCTGCTTCTAGTGATTTCCCAGCACAAATCTCCCTCTCACTTGTCCCACGAAATTCTTCCAGTATGACTTCATCTTCACAGATCTGTTCTTTTGTAAGGACACCAGTCACATTAGATGATGGACCCACCATACCAAGAGAGGATATCTGTCATTTTCACTAATTATATCACTAACAACCCTATAACAGCAAAATCACACTCTGAAGTGCTAAGGATTAGAACAACAGCGTATCTTTTTTGGCGGCATGCAGTTTCATAGCAATCACCCTAGATAAATTCCTCCCCACCATTATCATTCCCAATGCCCTTTTCTCTGCACCACTTCTTATAACCCAGCATATATTGTTCGTTTGCTCTTCACTGGTTTACTGTGAGTCTTATGCCACTGAACTACCAGCTTCACTATGATATCTCTGTAATTCCCCAAATTAAAAAATAGAGACTCAAAGAAAATGGAATGAATAAGCAGTACTTAGATCCCAAAACATATTTATCAATGTCTATTAAAAGTGGAGAGAGATTTACTAATAGCCATTATTTTGTAGCATTTTACAAATAGGAAATATTTTTTCCTTGATTTCATTCCTTTTCACAACAATCCATTTAGACAAGCAAGTTTTGAACCTGAGAACCCTGAGGCGCCAAGAAGTGAATCATTCAACTATGAATAGCAGAGGCCCAGCATGAAAAAGGGAGTTTTGGCTGTGCTTTCTCTTTCCTAAAATCTCCTTAGAAAGAAGCTCGTCATCTATTTCAGGGCCAGAATGTGTACGTGAATGGACATATGACTATGGTACAGCCTAAACTCAATAACAAGCAAAGTCAGGGCAGGATTTTTTCAAGGTCATAGGCTCATTAAAGCTAATTTTGTTCTTTAATTTTCATTTTCCACAAACACAGCACACCTTGGTTTGGGACTTGTCATTAATTGGCCCTGTTAATTGTCAGACAGAGTGACTATGGAAGTAACAAAATCTTGAATCAGGTGGGCTTCCCCTGAGAACGTACCGCTTGAAGGCTTTCCTTTTTTGACTTGCTTTCAGAAGTCTGTTACAATTCAAGGGCAGTGATATATTCTGTATGTACAAGAATACTAGACATCAATAAGATTGTACAACTCTGTTAAATGATAAGAATTCAAAATGGAAAAAACAAGAATTCGAAATGATTCCAAAAATATTTACTAAGTTTTAAGAATGACAGAAGGCCATTTTTCACCATCAACAGCTTTTAAACACGCTGTCATTAATTTAATACTTCAAGATCCCTGTCCTTAGTTCAAAATGCACAAATTTTATTTGAACTGGTATCTACTGACTTGTGTAATTCAGGAGATGGAAAGGATATTGACTTTTTGAACAACAGAACCAAGTCCAGCTCTCTGTTCTTTCACTTTCTGTATGACTTGGAGTACGCACCTTAACTTTTATTTTCAAAAGTAGCAATAGATGCCGCAGAGAATTTTTATATATCATTTGAAGTAATATATTTCAGCTTATCTTATAAATAATTGAAGTGCTTATGGTTATAAAACTATTTGAGCATTTAACTTACTTCTCTTTATTCATATATTTATATGTGTGTATGTTTATATATAATCTATAGGATATTTTTTGCTATAACTATCCTATTATTACCATTCTGAATGACAAAATCCTTTTTCTTCTCTAGGGCAGGTTTACCTGGTGTGCTAAGGGTTATGTTTTCTTTACAGCCAACTTCAGAATTGCTCTTTCCCCTGGGCTCTCTGGCTCTTTGCTTATTCTTGCTGAAAATACCTTCTATAGACTAGCTTACCACACAGCTAATATGTGTTTTTATTTCCCATCATTAGATTGTTGGCTGTCCAGTATCTTAGCCACTTTCACATCCACAGAAGCAGATTGCATAGATCACCCTCATTATACAAATCTGTGTGCTATTTTAATTCAAAAATGTCTGGTAGTGTTTTCTCTCACTAGATGTCTCACTAGAGAGAGAAGCTGAAGGAAAGAATGTTTGTAAGAAGCTCAGTGGCTTTTATGCTAATATGCTAAAATCACCTGATGCCTTTCTCATAGTACAATTACATCATAATCTTTTCTTCCTGAAATATTTAATGTTAGGCTTTAAACATGCATATTTGAGAAGTTTAAAATTTTTATCTAAAACCAGGCCGATTGAAATAATTGAAATATTTTTTAATCTAAGAATTATTTTTCAAAATCATTTTCTACCTCCACAGGTTTCCTCATGATTTAAAAAACTCAGAGATTGACAGTGTTGTTTTCCTTCTGCTAATATCAATAGAAAAAAATCTAAATTTGTGGATTTAGTACTGAGCAAACACATTGTTAGGCTGTGTAGATATTGGTTCTTTTGGAATCATAAGAAAATGCTACATCAGAGGATGCTGAGCAATGTGGGTGGTGAATTACTGTACAAATGCCATCAGTTGATTTAGGCAGGTGCAGTCTCTTAGTGCACAAAATCTTCCAGAAATATATACTCATCCTCTGCAAGGAGAAGTTCAGTTGAATTTGTGGGCCTCCCTGAGTAAATGAAAAGCTGGTCAAATGTCTGCAAGTTAAAATAACAAAAACTAATTTTGGCCAAGAAATGAGCAGCTTGAGAAACATTTGGCCATAACCCTCCACACAGCCCCGAGAAATTTGGAAGGAATAAAGCTCACCAATTGGAGCCACATAGTTGTACCGGCAGGGCCATTGCCAGGATTCTGTGTATCTTGAAGCAGAACAATCCAAATCCATCTTTGCCTTAGTGGAAGATCTCTTCCAATTTATCTCAAAGGGGAGGACAAATACTGGATGGTGAAAGCTCCCTGGCCAGACTGGAAAGCATTCTTGTGCCACCCAAACCAAAGAGAATAATCTTCCAAAAGCAGGACCTTTCAGAGGCCTCAAGAACCACAAAAGGGTTCCAATCTCAGCCACTAAAGAAAAGCAGATGCCCTACACAGCTAATTAGAAGAAGCAGCAAAGGAAATAGGAAATGTTGTTCTTCACAAAACCCATGCTGGTATAAATTCATAGTTGAAATATGTGTACAATAGACATAAAATATTTGAACTTGAGCAAAGGGAGATTCACTCACTAAAAAGGAACCTTTGAGAAGCCCATTCTGTTTCCCTCCAATAATTAGATCTTCTTTCCTCAGGGTAGGGCTAATTGATGTTTGAAGGGGTCCAGCAGCCTGACCAAAATCAATGGCACTGTACTCTTTTGGGAAAATATATATTCAACATCCAATGTGTTCCCACTGTTCCACTGGTGCCATTTGACCATTTGTCTATTTCTACACCAATTCAGGAATGTACTCCCTGAAGGTCACTCTTTAGGAAAGGTCTTAATTAAGATTTCTGCCTGCAGCAAATTGTAGGAATGGTAATACATCACACTGTAGCAACCCAGACACAGGTCATTGGCTACCCAGACCCAGTCATGTGGTATGAACAAATATCACCATTTTTATTTTGCTGCAGACCATTTTTTAAATATGATTAAAAAGGAAGCACCAAACTGTAGGATTTTTGTACACACTTTTTCTTGCCCAATCTGAAATCCTGTCTGTACCTTTTAAAATAATGTGCTTGGCTCAAAATCATTACTAGCATATAAATTATGAAAGAGGTATGTGCTTAAGAGAGGTTTTAATATATTAAAGATAATAGAGTGAATACTTTATACTGAATACTTTCACAAAGAAAATCAAGAAAAAGACATGACCTTCTTTGGTAGTTTTCCCAAGTTTTGAAAACAATGAGCTGATATATTAATATTTAAATTTATACAATGTCCAATCCATTTTAAATTCAATTAATTGTCATCCATGTCTTTTATTTTCCTTCCACCTCTCTGGAATCATGCCAAATACTCCTTTCATAACAAGAACAATTCCTTTCAATTCACAATAGGTGAAGAAAAAACACTGCCTTCTGTCCTGACCACTACTGATTCTGCAATGATTTGAATCTGTATTTAATTCATTTGTACCTTAAAATATGAATTATAAAGCAAACATCTTTTTACTGTGTTTATAATACCAAAAACTTCTTCCCAAACCATATCCATTGGAAGATAGGTGTGTCATTTTTTCTTGCCTGTTATTTTAATCAGACTGCCCTTTAGGAAAAATTCAGATGTCCCAAGTAATATTCTATATCTTCTACCATGGCCCAAAAAGAATTGTGAGATTATAGTCTTTGCCCCAGAGCTCAGACGCTAGAGTAGGTCCGAGTTGAGTCAAGGTCAAACCCATACTGTCTCCTTTAACTAACGGGATACTTTGTGTCCTGCCCTTTCAGGGCTATAAAAAAGTCCAGCTCTAAGTAAAATTCTCTTGTAACTCCTATAGATTTGTACCATCAAAAGTTCACCTTGTCAAATTATATATTTTTATAATGATGTGTGTGAGTATGTGCAGAAAATGCTTGTTCTTTCTATATTTTATTTATTAGTTTTGCATCCAAAGAGCTCAAGCAATTCAGGATATCTTCAATAATTATGTTGCACAAGAATCAGTCAAGATCTATTATAACCCTTCACCTGAGCCCCACCCAGCTTCCAACTCTGAAATTCCAGGTTGGCCATCCCACACCTCCCTTGGCCAATGGATCAAAAACCAGTTTTCCTCATCTCTCTGGGGCTCAGTGGCACTCACACGCTCAACCGGATGAATCTTGTTGGGTGAGACTGAAACTAAAGTGTGCTTTCTGAAGTTTTTGTAGATGATTCAGACATAGAATGAGGATTGAGAACCACAGAAATTCTAATCTGCAAGGTCTAACTTGGAAACTAAGAGAAAATTTGTATGTATTATGTCTTTCATCTTCCAACCTCAAAACTAATACATGCATTATGTTTCTGATATCTAAAATAAAATGATGGTAGCTCTATCTGTTTTATATTGAGGGATTTCTCTGATGCACAAATCTAGATTTCTGGCTTCTCTTGAAATGTATCACAGTGCTGGGCCCACTTTCCTGAACACATATTCCCATGGGTAATAATGAGCTCCAGATGTTCTCTGATAGTCTCTACTTACCTCTTTCATTTTTTATTATTATCATTTTATGATTTTCATATTTTTACTTTAAAAAAATTTATAAAACTTGAATTGAACCCAGGATCCTCACACCATTCTACATTCCCAGCCATCTTTTTAGTTTTTCATTTTGAGAAAGAATTTCCCTGCCTAAGTCACTAAATTGCCCAAACTGGGCTCAAAACTATAAACCTCCTACCTCAGCCTGCTGAGGTGCTGAGATTACAGATGTGCACCACCATGCTCAGGTTGTCACCCCTAAATTTTAGACAGTATGCTGGTTTCTATTCACCATTACTTTTATTCTGTTACATTTCCATTAGGCTCATAATGACGTCTATATATCAATATCTCTATTAAAACTTTTAAAGACCAAAAAATCTATAGTAAAATACAGTTGTATAAGGGCAGCCTTAAATGCTTCACACATAGTCAAAGCAAATATGTATTATAAATCTAGTTATATTTGTTTGCTTGTTGTTGTTGGTTTGGGTTTTGGTTTAGTTATTGTCAGATATTAGCTAGTCCCTATAGAGATTTATATTTCAAATCCCTGGATCAAAAATTTTCAGTTTTGTCTACATAGTCCAAGGTACCATATAGTGTTACTTAATTATTCATCTAGTTACCTCTCCCAAACAACACAGAGCTCCTTTCATAGTTTCCATATAGAAAACTTCAGTGAATTGTGTATCAGTGCTTACTGAAGATAAACCTGTGCATATGCACTTCATGAGGCCAGCCATATGCATGTGTATAAACATATGCACAAGTGCACAAGGACATACACTTTTTCATTATTGTTTTCCTACAATAAGGTTTCTCAATTAACCTCACACCAAAAGTCTGAACCTGAAGTTTCTGCCCCAGTATGTATATTGCCCAAAATGCACAAGATGGTGGGTGAAGGGACAAACAGCTGATTCACTGGCACCTTTGTCTTTGTATCACATAATGCCACATAAGCCCAAGCTTTCCTATAAAGTAGAGAACTATTCTTTTATTTGGTTCCATCAGGGCATGTGCCATGGCAAGGTGACAGGATGGCAAGGAACACATTCGTGTTTCAGTTTTGTGGCCACAAGGAGGTTGGCAGTCCAGTGCAGGTGACAAGACCTGCTTGTTTGATGTCCCCTGGCCCTACTACATGGTCAGTAGCAGGTGGAGAACAGGGAGGGGGATCCTTTGGAACATGCTTCTATGCAGAGATGTCTACACCACTGCCTGCATTCCTGCCTGTGCCTCTATACACACACCTACATAAATACCTGCATGCATACCAACCCACGCCTGTGCCTTTGCAGGTCTCTACCTGTGTACCTATATTCCTCCCTGCAATGTGCATACCTACACACATACTCACACATGCCCTCATACTAGTACCCATGTCTAAGAATATGTGTGCTTATAAACCTACAGGTGTACATACTTACACATACACGTCTACCACTTACCAATGTGTGTGTATGCCTGCCTAGCTACATATGTACCTGCGTGGGTACCTATGCATGTGCTCACACATGCTTACAGATCTACCCACCTGTATGCATCATATATATATATATATATATATATATATATATATATATGCCTACATACCTCATGTGTACCTACCTACTCACAAACATATACATAAAAGCAATTCTAGGGCCATGCAGAGCATTTCCCCTTGGTCCTTGCCAAGTGAGTTGTCAGGTGAACAAATTCCTTGTCAGCTTTCCTATCCCTACAGCTCAGTACTCAGTTTTCGTGAAGCTGTGATGGAGTTCTGGGGAAGGGAGGAACAGCGTTCATGTGGCTCCAACACTGCAGTGCTCTGATGGAAGGAAGGCAACCACTGCGGTGGTATCAACGCAGGGCCTCTCAGCTGCTGACTCCTTTTCATTCTTAATTTTACATACACAAGAGTGTTGAACACGACAGTGCCTCACAAAAACAAGAGCATTTAAGGGAACTGGTGTTCACAAGGAATTTTAGCTCCGATTTTTTGTGTGTCACTTTTCAAACCAATTTTCAAAGATATTTTCTCCTTTGCAGCCAAATGAGAGAAATAAAGTCTGCACATGAGAGATAGTATTGTCCTGGGAAATATCGAGAGGATTAATGTATTTTGACTGAAGCTAGCAGGAAATTGTGTTTCAGCAGTGCTTATGGGCATATTGTGAATACGTCACATCAAGAACAATTTGTTAAACAAGAAATATAGGGTGTAGAAATAAGAAAGCAAAATAAATGGGGTGAGATGGATTCAATAGTAGCTTTGATGTATATCTCCATTGTTAATAAATGAGATGCTGACTCTCATTCAGTAACAGAAAAATACCCTGGCCCACAAAGGAATAAGAGAAGGTTGTTTTCATTTAAGTTACTTCCATGTCATATTTGAAACTGGCGGGTTAACTCTAACCCTGTTGATTTGTAAATGCTTTGAAAGTTGAAACTGTTATAACAGGCTAATCTTAACTTGATTAAATCACATCATAATATAGTCTCGTCTTGTCTCTTTCTAAGCTCTAAAATGTTAAAATTTCTCAGAGGCAGCCAAAGAGAACACACTCAACTCTTTAGCACTGATAGCAAGAAAAAGGTAATTCAGAGTAACTGACTATCCAGAATAATAAAGCTAGACTCAGGTTGATTTCAGGTTTCCTTTTGTGTTGTTTTTGTTTGTGTTCATTAGTTACTTCACGATGGATCAAGAATAGGCAGGTCAGTTGTTAAAATTCTTATTGGAGTCACATAATAATAGATTTGCAGGGGCGAGGGAGATGGCTCAGTGGAATAAACGCTTCCCTGGCAAGCGCAAGGGCCTGAGTTCAATCCCC